>JAAAKE020093699.1:0-20086 GCA_010014785.2 Anisolabis maritima | reverse complement strand
TTACATATAATAAAGTAATTAGAAAATTTTTCTAAAAACATTATTATATGTTAAAATATATATATTCTAATATTTTTTTCATGCATTACTTTATAATATTGCACATTTTACATCCATAAATGTATAATAATTGGATATTTTTGATATTTTGATTTATGAAAGGAAAAATTGATGATTTCAAAGATATGACTTAGATATCATTTTGATTTAAAAGCATCAATTATTATCGAAAGTGCAGAGCCAATGATATAAATTACTCCATTTCTGAAAAAAAAAAAAAAAAATTATTTGGTTATTGTTAATAATTCTAAAAATTTGTTTTAATTAGACTTACATGAAATAGAATTTAAAACATTTTTTATTAGAATAAGGATTATAATTATATGTTGTAAATCGTACAAATTTCATTTCCCGTAATTTATATAATATGTCGTTGCTATTTAAAACGTTTAAAATCATTATTTAATTTAATTATTTAATAAAATATTTCAATACCTTAAAAAAGCATCTTTAACTACAATAATATCATGTTGAGAAATTTGTTTAATATCGAAACAATTGCATTTTCTTAATATAAAAAGTATCTATAATAATAAATTATCAATTAATCATTATTTAAAATATTTATATCAAATATAAAAATTCCTTCTCGCAAAATATGTCATTACTTTTGTTTTTAAGAATAATCTGATAATGGATTCAGTCACTAGGATATTATTTTGTCATAGACGTTTCGAATAACAATTAAAGATATATTCTTTTTCGGTGCTGAGAAAATTTTAATTTAAATACAATTTCTATAAATTTTAGACATAATACGATTAAAAATAATATAAAAAAATTTATTATTATTATATTTAAAAATGTATATTTTCACTAGGGATAGGACATTCAAATCCCCGATTCTTGAAAGTTATCTCTGAAATTTATAAATACTAAGTAAAAAGAAAAATACTAAATACTCAAATAATTGTTTCTTATTAGTTTACAAAAAGCACAATTGGGTTCAAAAACGCTTCTTTATAATTGGTGTTTACTGTCACATCCTAAATATTTGTATATGAGTATATTCAAACATGTTTTAGCAGGTACTTCAGTAAAATCAAAGGCGGTGGGCGAATTGGGCAGCCGCCCGAGCCCGCAAGATACTTGATATTTCCAAAACCCATAATAAAAATGTAAATTATTGTCTTTATTTTTTTTTTTCACCTAGGTCCTTAATTTAATTTAATATGTAATTAATAAATGAATCCTTAAACAAAAAAATCAGTATGTATTATTTATTTAGAAAGTTATCAAATTAAAATAGGCACTCTTTCAAATTTTACCACCTAGGGCGCCTGAGTAAGGTAATCCGCCAGTGAGTAAAATTGTATTAGTTATGTATTATTACTAATATTGATAGAGAGCCATAATGTAAAATATGACTTTAAAATGGGCCACGAGGGTAAATGTGAAACACTGATCTAAAAAAGAAAAAAAAAATTTTGATGGTGCAGTGATTTAAATAATTCACTATATTAATATAAATTATTTTAATTCGCTTAAAAACTTACATATGGGCACAATGTGGCAAAATTTTTGTTTAAAAAGGAAGGGGAGGGGGGATGTAATTACGTGTATAAAAAATTCATAATATCGATAAATATAAATTGACATTTTATCAAAGAAAAAAGGGTGTCCACGATAAAATAATCTTCCATTGACTTAATTTTCTTCACTTTAAAAACTACTACCATCAAAAAAATGTAATATATTTAATTATTATTATTAATAATCATTGTGAAAGTTTAAATTTCAAAACAAATTTTCATTTAACTTTAAAAACAAAAGTAATAAAGAGTTGAATTTTTATTTTGTAATTCTGATATTTTACTTTACTTTGCTAATATTTGATGCAGAATAAACGTGTATAACTACCCACTGGGGTTTAATTTTTGGAGGGTCATTTCCATCAAAACACTGAAATATTAAATAATAATTAATAACATTAATAATAATAAAATATTTTATGATATTACCATATATCTTATATTTCCTTGAGAGAGAAATATACAATTTTTCATTGATTCAATTAAAGCGAAATGATCTAATGGAGAAAATGTCCTTATTTGTGATAAACTAAAACAAATTAAATGTATTAGTGTAAATTAATTCTGCTCAAAAAAATATTGACAAAACTTTTTTTCAGAATTGAACAATATAAAATATAATTTTTAAATATAAGTTAAATGACATCGAGTTTCGGGGATCTGTTCAAGTGAGTGTGGCAGATGTTGGTCCACTCATCAAGTAGCAGTGTTGAGTATAAAATTTTATACTTGGGACTTTATTTTTTCTGACTTCGTCAATTTGTTCTCGAGTGCTGGGTTTTTGGTGCAAGTAGAATGCCATATTGAGATTAGGTCAATTGAATAGGTCGAAAAGGAATAGCTAACTATATATTCAATAGTATATTTTTTCTTTGGCGAATATCTTACGTGTTTATATCAATATAATTTATTAAGAAAAATGAAAAATTCAAATACCTTCTATAATTTCTTATTGCTATGATATGAGCGATTTTAATAAATGAGAAGCCTATAATATATGAAGTCAATCCTACTCCACAAGAAAGATTTTTTTTAGAACCTGAAAATGGGAGAATTCCATTAAAAAATAATTAAATTAAAAGTAAAAAAAAACTTACATAATTGTTCAGGTTGTTGGATGATTGTCAATTCTGGAAGATGAGATGTTTTATTGAGAGGTTCTTTTTTAAAATAGTTATAAAGAGAGTGTAAAAAATGTTCTTCCCAATAAAAATCTAAAATTAATTAATAATGTAGAAATTGTTTTTATATTGTTTTTAATGAAAAATATTATTACGTGTTTTATCAAAAATTGGTTGTTTTTGATATAAATTAAAAAATTCACAGAATAATTCTAAAAATAAAATAAAATAAGTATTATTATTAAATTAAATTATTTTGCTGGTTTGGGGATCGAGAGGAAAATGTTTTCTTATTTGCTCTTAGGGTGTTTTTTACATAGTTAACTAGTTGGAGAAACAAAAAGGCATTATAAAAGGACTTAAACCTATTTATCACTAGTTTGTTAAAATGAATAATCGTTAGTTGACTATAATATTCAATTATTCTTAAAATATTTTTATTTTAATCATATTTGCTTCTGCTTCAGGCTCGCCAATGAGTTTTTAATGAGAATATATACTCAAAATCTGGGTGCTTCTCTAGCAAATGTTATCATTCTTTAATTTTCATAAACATCTGTATTTACAAAATATAATAATTTTCTTTTTGACTTTGATATTTTCTTTCCCCTGAATTAAATTTATTTGTTTTTTGACTATTATTTTTAGAAATTGGTTGCTTAGATATTCTCTTTATTTAGGATAAAACTTGAGAAATTTAATCATATAGGTATAATTTTTACATAGTCATAAAGTGAGAATGGGGGGGCAACATTTTTCGGGTTCCCATTACTACTTTTCCTCTTGATCAATAACAATTTAATTAATTTATATTTATATTTTACCGTCTTCTTTCCTATTTATGTAAAGTTTATAAATAATATGCTTAATATCATAGAGAAGTGGAAAAAGCTTATTTAAATTTTCTTTGAACTTTTCATATTTATCTAAAAAGAAAAAAAAATTTATTTATCTTAGATATTTTATATAAAAATTATATTTTTTACCTGGTAATGGTTGGTGGAAATGTTTATATATAATAATAAGACTATTTAAAAAATTATGTCCAACAATAGGTTTTTTTAATTCTGAAATCAGGTTTAAAATTCGAGAAAATCCAGTTGATTTTTCAATAAATTTATCCAAAAGGTCCATTTCAATTTGATTGATGATATTTAATTGTTGTCTTTGTTCGTGTGTTATTTTTTGTACTTTAATCTAATTTTAAAAATAATTATAAATAAAGGATTTGCCAGCATTCGGTCATAATGTTTATTTTTAGTAAATTGGAATGAATAAAAATGTTAATACAAGTACAGAATTTCGAACCCTGCATCTTCTGCTTTCCAGGCAGCTTAAGCTGGCAAAAGCTCTGAAAAGTCGATGATCCTGGGTTTGAATCAAGGGATGGAAGTAATAATTTTTTCATCATTCCAAAATTATTATATTTTAGACATATAAAAAAAATCTCTAGAATTTTTTCAAAAAACAATTATACCTGTCCTTCAATAGTTTCAAACGTCCATAATAAATGGAATCGAAGTCGAATATCTTTTTGTAATAAATACATATCTATATGTTTAGAAGAATCATATTCTTTTGGTTCAATTGTATGAATATCACCAGGTCTTGAATTTTTCTCCCAGTCTTCTAAATGGCAAAATAATTTGGCAATTTTTTCATTAAATTTAGAATTAATTAAATGTCTATTGTCTAATATATTATTTAATATATCTTCTCTAAGTTTAACTTGTTCTTTTTTATTAAGAAAGGGAATCCCTTCATAAATCAGCTAAGGAAAAATATATTAGTGCTAGAATTTTTTGTTTTTTACCCTCACTTTTTTTTATTTAAATATACCTTATTAAAATCAAAATTGGAATCTTTAAAATATTCAAAAGTCGACATTTGACATAAAAATTGTCTATCTAATGAGATATACGATTGTGGGAAGAGAGTAAAAATATAAGTTTTGCCTGTGTATTTATTTTGTTCTTGATTATATAAGAATACACTTAGTCCAATTTGAAATATAGCATAATCTTTTAAAATCTCTTTTAGAAAGAAATAACGCGCTTTTCCATCATCAAAAATGCTATAAAATAATAAAATTTTATTAGTGGCTATTAGAAAATTGTATACGATCGATACATGCAATGAAAAAAATATATATAATTTTGTAACCCTCTTCGGCGGTTATAGTCTTAAGACCAGGACTTAAAAAATTATATATATTTTTTAATTAACTGATCCATCGATCCTTATATACTAAGGATGATATATAAACTAATTATAAATCAAAGAGGCAAAATAATAATTACTTACCTTGCTTTATATTCATCTGTATTATTATCAAATCCACTAAAATAAACATCTAAAGAAACAAATATTGAATTTTGTATATCAATTTTAATTTGTTCGAATTTTGTTTCAAAATTTGTTTTTGTCACTTGTGTCATTTTTTTCTTGATAATAATTTGAAAAATATAAATATAATAAAAAATATATAGTTATATAGTTTAAAGTATGATTAGAAAACGAATTATAATAAATAAATATGACAAATGTAAATTTTAAACATCCCACATTATATATGTCACAACATGGAAAACTGCCTTGAAGTTAGCTCCTTAAACTATTCTTGGGACAGCTAACTAAATTGTATGATATTAATTTAAACACGTTTTATAATTTACAAAAATTATATTTTATTATCTGATTAATATCATTTCTATTTGATAGTCAATTTTTTTAATAGTTAATCATTTAAAAAAATGTTATTTTTAATAAAGCCATTAGGGAGTGGGGGATAAAATAAGATAGCTAACTAAATATCTAACTTGTCGCGGATTTATTAAATTTTTTTTTATTAAAGTGAAAAAACATTTTTATTAATTATTAAAAAAATATAATTTTCAATGATTGTCATTGAATGAGCATGAGAAAGCCTTTTAATTTATTCTCAATAAATAATAAAATATTATTCTTTTTAATAAAATTAAGAAAATAATTTTTATTTAGAAAAAATAGATATAAGGATATATTATATATTTTAAGATATATGGATTTCTTATTTCACTTCACCATTACATCTTGAAAACAGTATCAATATTTATTATTTTATCAATTGTTATTCTAGTTTAAATTAAAATTAATTTAATAAATACGAGTTTTATAATTAAATTTATAAATTAATTTTAATAATTTGTTAAGTGCTACATGCCACTGCCACTGCACAAATGTACATCTAGCCAGCCCTAAAAAATTCTTTTAGATTAGCGCCAGGATATGAAAACGGCTGAGTTAGTTCAATTTTTCTATAATCTATAAAATTACGGCCCGTATGGATGCATCTGGCCTCCTTTTATGATTTGCTTTAAATATATTTAGTCGCCCCGTAAAGACTCTTAAATTATAAGGACGAAATCAACCAAAGGTATAAGGTTAAAATTATTATGAAATCGTTCATAAAGGATTATTATTATGATTAAATAAATATATACAAAGATTGAAAAAGAAATGCGTTTATTTGAGTTTGAAATCATTAAACAGTTTTTTTTTTTTTTTTAAATAATGATTAAAAAGTAATTCTTGTAAATAAATATGACAAATTGTATATTTTTAAACATCCCACATTATATGACAAAACATCGAGGAATACCCTGAGGTTATCTCTTGAATTCAGATAGCGAACTTAAGATAACCTTTGGAGAGAAAGAGAGTGAGAGAAGAGAGAGAGAGAGAGAGGTTAGTTCCAAATTTGTCCGCGAGTGTCTCTGGGTATCTTCATAAAAGTGTGCGCTTTTTAGAACACTCACTTAAAAAAATTATATTATTTTAACATCGAGGAATAGTTATAATAAGTATACAGTTAAAATATATACAGTTTTTTTATACAAATAAATTAGTTCTTTTTTAACACATTGGAAATCTAGACTTAAAGAAATAATAACCAGTGCCGCGTTATCTATTGGCCGCACTTGGGTCCCAAACCAATCAATAAAAATTTCCATCAAAAAGAAAAAAAGTAAAAAATAAAGTAAAAAATAGGGACCTTTCCCCAAGGTCAAAAAAATGATAGAAAAATATCGAAATGCCCCATGTACTCCGAAACCGCCAGAGAGGGAGGCAAAAAAGTACGGAAAAAATTTGTTTAAAAAAAAATTATAATTCCTATTTAAGTATAATACCAAATTCGAATTTGCCCAGGCCTCAGGAAGATATAAAGCGTCACTGATTAATAATAAAAAAATAAAAAAGTGTTCTTTAGAGAAATTCGGGGTGGTATATAGTATATATATATATAAGTGTAAGTTACATAAAATTTTTAACTGAAAGCCTGCAATTTCATAAAATACATTCAAAATTCTAATATATGTAAGATTTCCAAAAAATTTTCTTTAATCTCAATTATAATATATAATTTTAGTTTCTTGAGGTAGGAGTTTTGTTTGCCCTGAATAATTTCTTTTTAAAATATTGAAGAGTAATTATTTTTAAAGAAAACCCCATAATGAAGTGACCTGTCCCCTCCGCGATTGTTTGTTTTTAATGTCTTTATAATAAGCTTTTCTAATATATTTAAATATACAGCTAAATATTTATTCTAAATAATTTTTCAAAAATAAATCTTCAAAATAAATAGTGTTAGAAACTGTGCGAAGATAATATAAATGATATATCTTTAATTTTAAAGTTTTGCAATTAAAAATTAAAAATAGCGGGTAGGACTGGTGCGCTCCGTTTTTAAGGCATGGAAAATGTGCATTAGATAATACTGTTATTTTTGACCATATTATTAATATATTTATTAAATGAATGGTCAATTTATTTTTTTTCTTCAGACATGTCATAAATATGGTATGTTAAAAATATTGATAGAATTATTTTTTTGAAGGATTAATTCAAAAAATATATTTATTCATTTAAAATATTTTACTGGAATAAAACAAAAGTTAATTGTATGACATGTCTAAAATAACATTAAAAAATTTACAATCATATAAATGAAATAAGAAAAATATATAAAATCAAGACTAAAATATAAAAGAAATGGTAAAAAATAAAAATATAATAATGCTCATATGAGACTTCTGTATAATTTTTAAAAATAAATAAATAAAATATTATTATTATTATTACAATAATTTGTAGAAGTAATGGAATAGATTTTTTTTTAGGTTTAAATATACGTATATTGAATCAAATTTGAGGGGTTTTTATGGTGATATATCATATCTTAATAAATTTTTAATCATTTATTTCTTAAATAAATAATTTTATATTGAACTTTTTTTTACAAATTTTATGCATAACCTTCCTTGACAGAGCCGTAACTATGTGACCACCTCTCTCTCCCCTGCGCAACATTTATTTTTGGGCTATGCAATTATACCAACTTTAGTTAGTAAAAAATATGCAATAATTAATATTAAATACTTGAGAGCTGAATATTTTCATGCCCTCGCTTTGTCGGGGAAAATACATTAAAGCACCCCTCGAAGAGTTGCGTCGCGGGTCTAAGAGGGCGGTGATTACGCTACTGTTAGTTGAAAATTTTTAATTATACACTTAAGTAGCGTAAATAGAATTTTGGCAAATATATAGCTTATAAACACCAAAACAACTGGTGTACTTTAAATATTAGCATCAGCGATTCCAAAATCTAATTACGCCACTAAATTAGATTATATAATATATCTTCACTAAGGGTATTTATATATAAATAAATAATATAATTGCATTTTTTAGCTTTAAAAATAGATAGCATATTAAATATTAATATTTAAAATTTTTCTAGATAAAGATTTATTTCTTAATTAATATTAATATTATTTACTATATGATATGTGTATATAGATAAATTTAGAAAAACTTTCTAAGAGTGCGAAAATTAAAAATGAAGGTAGTGATAAAATTTGTAATATTAAATAAAGAGTAAAAATAAAAATTATTTAAATGATTTTTTAATTTCTTAAGATAAATCACCATTATGATTATCAAACTTGAAGAATCACATTTTTCACTTTAAGAAAAATTATATTAGTAAATAAAATTATTATTTTCAAGAGATGTATCCCTTCCATTCTTCTACAATAAAAATATATTGCATACACTCCCATATATCATATAAATATATATAAATAAATATATATATATTATAGGATATATATCATATTCAAAATAACTTGATTTTTTTAAATGATGTTATGCAAAAATGCACTATTGTCGTTTCTTGGGTTTGAAAATTGTTCGGATAATTGAGCCTTTTTAAATAATATGGTCCTGTATAATGAACTTTAAATTTCACTGTAATTAAAAATTCCAATAATCAACATTTTTTTTTATTTTAAATACAAAAGGATTCCATTTTATAATAAATAAATAAAATGTGATTATTTTAACATTTAACTGGGAAATGGATATACACTCATAAGAGGTATAACACTTCCATTTATACTCATTTAATATTTAAATTAACAAAAGACATTATTTAGATATGGGTTATATTTACTAACTGCCTCTGAAACATTTTATTGTCTATATTTCACTAAAGATTGATAAAATTTATGGCTTATCCCGGATGTGGTTCCCAGATCAAGTGGCTCTCTTTTCACAGGCACGTGTAAATGCCTATCCAATAGTTTTTCAAGGAAAAAGAAAGAAAGATAGCTTAGCTAATAGAAAGCTCATCTCGGTTAATTTGAATTCGGTTAAGCTCAGTTCAATTCAGCCAATTTAATTTAGTTAGTTAGTTGGTGGTGTGGGTTTGAAAGTATAATATCTAGTTCAAATTAAAACTTTTGATATTAATTTAAATTTTATAAACCATACTGAAGTGTACCAAACCGAAACGAACTGATAATGATATTTGTCAAATCAAAGGTAACAGAATGAACTGTACTAGGTGTTAGCTATCTTGTCCTTCCCTATACTATTGGATGGAAATTTTCACGTGCCTGCCACCTGAGGTGGGGATCACATCCCGGATAAACCCAATTTATAATAGACTGTAAATATTGGGATTTTATTTAATTCAGTCTTATTGAGCCAATATCAAAATAAATACTATATTTCAATTATTTGAGTTAATTTTACATTCATTCAAAATGATATTTTCATTTCCCTAATTGAATGTTAATCTTTACGAAATGAAAATGAATCCCTTTTGTATTTATGATAATAATAATATATATAAACACGTAAAAAGCTGTAAGTATTAACAAAAGTAGAGAAAAATAACATACAAGCATTAAAGGTAGAAAACTCACTAGGGCTACTAAATTTCAAGCTATCTTAAATAAAAAATTACAAATCAATCTAAAAACAAAATTTAATCAAATGATAATTTTTTTTATAACTTAGCAAGAAATAGAAGCCCTAATAAATATCTCCCCTAATGTTGGGACCGCCGTTTTTTATGAGCGATAAATTTTTGACAAATTTTTTTCCTTTTATTTTGAGAGAATGGCAATTTCTGCTTCCGGTTCTTTTTCGACGTCCCCGAAAAAATTTTTCTCTCTTTATAATATTATATATACATATATACAAATATTCCTTTATATATATATATAATCCATTTAACTAGGAAAATTTAAAGGAACCTTAAATTTATAACAATAGTATTTTTTCGTATTAAACTATGTTAATGATGATTTTTTTTAAGTGTATTTACAGTACAATTAGTGGAAGACCCCTACTTTGTGTCTCGAAATATCGCAATTACTGTGTGAAAATTTTAAAATTAAATTTTTTTATGTATCACGTAATTATATCAGTGAAAAGCAAAATAATTATTATGTTAACAAGCTTTTTCCTTTTTTTTTAAATGAAATGTGATAAGTGAGATTATTATTATAGTATGCACGGCCATTTTTATTTTATCCCTTGACGCAAAGAGATTTCAATATGTAAAAAGTATTTCTTTGATTCTAATTGTTAAAGTATCAATTTGGTTATATAATCTTACCGATAAATATTAATCATTAGAAAAAGAGCATACATTTTTTTTATTTTTTATTATAAAATGTTGACATTCAAAACGTCATTTCTATGATTTTAGGGATAAAAATATCAGGTACGAAGGAATGTCTTTTAAAATAGCGAGAAAGTAAAAATTAAGAAATAACATTCAATAATTGAATTCGATAAATGGATCAAATTTAACATGACGTTAATTTTTTATTTTACATATGAATTTTTATATTTATCTATAACTTGGTGACAGGGATCCTAAGTTGTGTTATAGAATAATGTGTATAAACAAAAACTGGACTCTCTCGACTTTGGTGTATAATGGTATGATAGGTCACTATACGATTAGACCTTGCTACCATTATTACACATCAGAATCTAAGAACAGTAATCGTACATCTCTTGTTCGACTTTGGTATGTGCCATTTATATACCAAAGACCAAGAGGATCAATAAGGAGTGACCGCGATAAATAACGAAAGTTTGTAACTGTGACCACAGATGCATTTTCCTACCAACACAGCGATTCTTAAAAAAACTTCATAGTAAAAGTTAAGAAGTTTATGTAAAAAAATAATTTTATAATAAAATATTATAAATAAATTTTAGAGCGCTCCAGCATCCAAGGCCAATTGCGCATCATACGGCATAACTCTCTTTGACATGGATTAAAGAAATAACACTTTATAGAAATTTTACAAAATTCTAAACAATCATATGTTGTATAAATAAATAACAGCTAAAAACATAATATTTTATAAATAAATATGTTAAATTTAAAAGAATTTTTTATAAAAAAAAATTAAAAATTAATGTCCAGCTAAATTCGATCCAAGTATTTACTAGACTAGATGAAGAGCTCACTTTTCTTTTAGCTCAAATTATCAATGGCAAAAAGACCATTAAAATAAATTATAAAAAAAAATGATTAAAGTATTAGTGATAATATGAAATAACGTTTTTTATTTTTATTTTTTTATAAACATTTATTGGAATTAGTGCCAAAGATTATGAGCTATGACAGGTAATAAGAAAAAAGATTATTTATATATCCATAAATATGATATTATTTAAAGATAAATTAAAAATTATTTTTAGTGAAATTTCAAGAGCAGTGAGCTATAACGAAGCCAAATTCTAATTCTAGTTAAAATAACAATATTAATTTTTGAAAATTAGTAGCAGATTTTAAGAAATAAGTCTAATTATATATTAATTTTAACTGAAGTAGAAATTCGCTCTGTTAATCTAGGAGATCTGGCCTATGCCATAAGCTTAAATAAGAGGCATTCAAACTGCACTAATCTAATTAAGGCAATTTCATTTTTATTATTATTTTTTACCCTATTTTATAAAGTAAAACTTTACAAATTTAATTCTTAATATTATTAAAAGGGATAAGCCCATCAATATTAAAGCTTTTAAATGTTTTTTAAACTATTAAAAACAATTATATTGTTTATTTAAAAATAGAATACTTTCTAAAATCCAAAGATTTTTGTTTTATTTTTTAATTTATTGAAAAATATAGTAATTAAAAAAATATAAAAATTAAGTGTATACATAACATTTTTTATTAAAAAAAAAAAATCAAATAGTTGTTCGACTTGATCATTTAACGCGGATCTCTTTTCTTCCTGGGTTGTAAAGGGACCTCAGGAGATTAGAGAATTTATAATTAATTTAAAACAGAATATCTTTTTGAATATAATAAATAAATATTTAACTTCAAAAAATCATTGGACTTTTAAAATTTTATTTATTGTTTATTTTTAATAATTTTTTTAATGAATAATAAATATATATATATAAAAAAAAAATATTTTAGAATTTATCAAATATTGTTAATATTTGTTCTAATAATAAAAAGAAAAATTATTTCTAAATTTTTATTAGAAATTTTGAAGTCGTTTCCATTTTTAAATTCATTAAAAAATAAATAAATAATTGTGACCCATCATATTTTTATAAGAGGTTTATTCCCATTTTTACTTGTATCAATATTTTAGATTTTTTTTTAATAAAAAAAATTCAAAATAAAAATTTATTATATATTTCTAATCATTTATCCAATAGTATTTTAATTTTAATTAAAATAATTAAAAAAAAAAGAAAATTTTGACGTTTCTATAACTAGAAATAATTTAAGCCAACTAAATAAGGAAGGGATAAAAGAATAAGAGAAATTTTGATGTAATATTTATTTTTTCTTGCAAAAATTGGTATTTAGGTATATATCTTTAATTATCGAAATAAATATAAAATTATGATGAAATTCACATATAATTGAAAAAGTTCAAATAGGCCAAAAAAAAAAAATTGTTATAAAAATTAACAATAGTTAAAAAATTTCACTTGAAAATTTTGAAAAAAAAAAAAAAAAATTATTTAAATTCATTTCTAGAATTGAATTTACAAGGCAATAAAGGTGAAAATATTGGAAGATACAATGTTTTGAATTTTGTTATAAATAACAAGGTTTATATGTTAGAAAAAAAAATATTAAAATCAATTATATTCATTAAGGATATATAAACTAACAATGTGTATAAAGTAAAATATTAATGGAAACATATCGAATAAATAAGAAATAAGAAAAATAAGAGAAATATAAATGCAAATGGACAAAAATCATCATTTACATAAAACTTTCTTACAAATTTTACTTCCATCTTCCAAAGGAAATGAAAGTATATTAAAATATTTTAATAAATAATTTGTGAAATATTATCTAACTAATATCGACCTTTCCATGATTAAAAAAAATTACTTTTTTGGCTGCCAAGGAGTCAGTACAGTTTGCATACCTCTTATTATGGGCCATTATTATGAAACGCTATCAAAAAGTATAATGTTAAATATCATAAAGAAGAAAATAAATAAATAAATATATATATATATCTTTCAAAATATTGAAATACCGTTTCGATTTTACTAATTAGCTTTCTTAAGTGTGAAAAAACAGTAAAATGTAAATTTTTAAAGTTGTGGAAGGATACTATGATAATAATAATAATAATAATTTTTAATGAAGCCAATCTCACAATGTGGAACTTTTTTGTAAATTTTGGAAATGTAAAATAAATTATACCTTTTTTTTTAATCGTGGCAGTGAAAGGCCTAACAAATCCTTTCCCAGCTATCTGGAGCCTATGCAAACTAACCGACCAACAACTTCACTCAATCATCATCATTCCAACTCTCGTTGTTTATATATCTAACTATACATACATATACACACACACAGATAGATATATATTTATATATAAATATATATTATATATTGATGTATATGGTATATATAATAAGATATTTGTTATTAGTTTTAGCATAAACAGATGTGAACCATCATGAGTAGGTTGCACAAACCGAGCGAAGATTTATTGTCCCCTCAATGTCGAGAGCAAATCGTACAAATTTGTAGATATTCAAGATGGGAAGCGTTGATCACGCGCGCGTTTTTAAGGTGTCGCCTTGTTTACCAACGAACGGGCACTCGCGGAATATTTTATATACATTCATAAGACGATGAATATATGTATATATATTTATATCCATAAATAAATATATATAGATATATATATATATATTATAAAACCGAGGGGTTTGGGTGAGGGGTCACAATTTGGTCAGTAGTGGGCGGGCGATGGATGACCAGCAGACAATCTTAGCTGCTCGTGGATGCCATTGGTGAGGCGGGACTAAGAGGACTCCTTGACGAGTCTCGGACACATCCATTGAGCGTGATGACGAGTTTTCGAGAACCGGCATGATCACGATGTTCGCATAACCAGATACCTTGCCATGTCCCAAGATTTAGCTTGCCGTCCGTAATTGGGATTGTAAGTGAGGAGCCCAAAAAACATGCTTTCACGTGCGCTGGCTGAAAAAAAAGCAAGAATTAATCATATTCAGAAGAAAAAATAAATGGAATGAGTCCCGTTATAACCGATGAAAATTGTATTCCATTTCATCTTTTAAGAATAACTAAATGAATTAATAAATATAAAATAATTATTTTGCGAGATGGTTATGTTGAATGAGTTAAGTTAAGTCCCTGGACTCGGATTAGGATCTTCCATATTCCCGGTAGACTAATCTTATGCTGGAGCGCAAGGTCCCTTCATCTATTACAACACAAGTAAAAATAAAAATTTAATTTCACTCATAAGATAACATCTTTATATTGTGATTAAAGATCACCGTTAAGAAATTATTATAGATAGGCTTTTCAGCCAATGAAGGGATATTTTGCGTAATATTCCTTTTTAATGTAAATTTTGATGTCAGTGGAATGACAGTTTCTTCAGTACAATATAGGTTGTTTTGCAAATCATTAATTCCATCCAATATATAATAACAGTAGCTAAAAATTAGCGATATGGTTGTGTTGACTGCGTTCCCTCGAATGTGAGTCACTGTGTTGAGTTGTGTTAAAAATTTTATAATATATTTACAAAATTTGAATAGACTTTTTTTTAATGAATGATTTGAGACAGAATATATTGTATTTATATCGAATCGTAAAATTATTTCTATTTATAATGTTTTAAAAAAGTAGGTCAATAAGTCAAATAAATTAAACCTCGATTTTATAAATTTAAAATGATCTTATTATATAAATTTTAATATAATATAAAGTGAGTCGTTAAAAAAAAAATAATTCAATAATTTTTCTCGGTGAAGAAATCCAGAAGTAATATTAGAGGGGAGCGGGGTGGAGGAAAGATATTTAATAAATTCTTATCATAACGATATATTTTTAAACTAATTACTTAATATAATTTAAGATATTGATAGTAAATTTTAAAAATTCTTCGTTTAATTAATTTATTTTAAAAAAAATCTATAAATAATTTATAAAAAATTAACAGCATAATTTGGAAGGAATGATTAAATTAATAGGCTCCCGGGTTAGAGATCGGATTCAACTTACTCTTCAGTTTAGCTTAAAAAATAATGAATAATCGGCCCAAACGGGTTAAATTGTGATGATTTGTCAGAGGACTTTCCTTATATTTTTTATTCTTCTATTTAATTAAAAATAGAATAATATATTTTTTAGGAAAGAGGTTCGATTTTTTTTCATATATTTAGGGAGAAAAAAAAATAGAATATTCTATCAAAAAAGAAGTATTAATTTTTTAATTAAATAATTATATATTTAAAACAAGTGGCTCAAGTAAAGAGGGAAGAGAGTATAAATAATTAAACAGTGTTCTTTCCAGTAAATTTTTGCCAGATTAATTTTTAAGCCTGGCCTCCTATATCCTAAAAATTGAATAAATTCAGATTTAGAGTAAATTAATGAAAAAAAAATTTAAATTACATTTAAACTGACAATTGATTAAGATTAATGTACATGTAAAAGCCATGCGAATTAGAAAAAAAAACATCAATCAAGTCAATATTAACACGACATGAATATAACAGGAAGAGGTGATGGAAGTCAGTAAAAAAATACAAAAAGATTTTTTGTGTTTATTATAAAATTGTCGACGTTTCGACCAACTTTTCCACTTCTCTACAGATCAAGTTTTTGGTACTAATAAATTGTCTTGAAAGAGACCTGAAGAGTGGGACGAAACGATGATAATATATAATAAACAAAAAACTATTTTTTGTGTCTTTTCCATCAACTCTTGCTAACGAATATTTTTTCTATAAATGAATATAGATGTTATTTTAGGGATGGAAAAAGTCAGATGTTTGTGTCCACCAGACCAAAAAAATTCTCTGGGGAGAACACTGTATTAATTATATAAATTAAAAGATAGGTTACGAAATTTATAATTTGAAAATTTTACAGAATTTTTTTGTACCAAAATATTAAAAAAGTGAGTCATTTTTAAACTTTAATCCAGCATTTCTTAACCTGTCGGGGCAAAATGGTCAAAAAGATAACACTAAATTTGGGGTCCAAAAAAAAAAACAAGTAGTAGGTAGTAGTAGGGGGGGCACTTATAAAAAACGTCAGATAAAATTTAGAGATGCTTATGAAGGGGGACCACTAAGACAAAAAAAAATTGGTTGAGAAAAATAAAAGTAAAATTTTTTTGAATTTTTGAATTGAAACTTTCACACTTGTTATCACTAATAAATAAATTACATTTTTGGTTTAACTGTGATTTATTTGTATTAAATACGTTTCGGCTATTTATTCTGTGGCTTCCTTCAGGTAAAATTCATAAACAAATCACAATAAGTGTTATATCTACAGATCTACAATCTAAAATGAAACGTTGTTGTTGTCGTTTAATACAAATAAACAAACTTAAGTTAAACCGAAAATATATTTTATTTATTAATAAATTTTTTTTGTTATTTTCCCCTTTGAGAAGAATCACAAATTATTAAAAAAAGAAGATGCACGAGAAATTAGGTTCAGAAATACTGCCTTAATCACAAAAAAGTAAATAAAATAAAATAATTTTCTTCTCTAAACATAAGTGAATTAATTTTTGGCAGTCGCCTTTTTTTTTTATCTAAATTAAAAATTCTTTTTTACTTATTGTTTTGATACTATATTTTTGGTAACAATTAGTTTTTTTTCACACATCCCATGGTTGTTGTTTGTTAATGTATATATAAATATTTATTGACAGACAAAACAGTATTTAGCATAGGTGGCGAGTTGTATATATTCAGTCTAAATACATTGTTAATAAAAAATCATGCAAGAGCATGCTTTTTCTAAGTGATCCATCAAACAGCAATCAAGGGGGGAAATTAAATAATGGTGTAAATAAAATATTCATTGGACAATTTAGCATCATGCAAACTTTTTAATCCATAGCTGTCAGTGAATTGGGTAAAAAAACAAATTAGCCGTGAGGAATATAAATGGATTTATTTATAGTCGCGAAATCCAAGTTCTAAACCGAATTAGTATACATGTATTCAAAAAGGTCAATTTGTCATCATTAATTTTTTTTTTTGTGATTTTTTTGTCTAATTGCAGAGTATTGTATTAGAAAGGAAAAAATAAAGTCTGTTTTAATTTTTGTAAATCATGTCTTATTTTCACATTTATTTGACAATGTCCCTTTATTTGTGTCTAAAACGTCGATATTAGAACATTGATTGTGGCTTCCTACAACGATTTATTTATTATATATTTATATATAATATAAAATATTTTGTGATTCCCAGAGTTTTGTTATTATGAAATCATATCTCATATTTTATTTAGCAATATCTGCTAGAGTAAAGATTAATTTTTTCCACATCCTTTTAATATTTATAGGCATACAAAATAAGTATAGGAATTTAAATTTTATTTTGATCGATGATATCATCATAGTAATTTAATATCCTTGATAATATAAAAAAATATCAACAATTTTAAAGTGAAAATATCAAGGGTATTTATTAATTCGGCTGAGGGTATATAAAATCTGACATAATCAAATTCCTTCTCACAAAATATCTTAATATAATATTTTCTTGTAACCTGGATGATTATGGCATTTTAGAGGTTCTCAAGGAGAAAGAAGGTCTTCTGTCAAAATGAAAGAGTATTTTCCGTATTATTTTGTAATTTTAGATATTTCGGTAATTTCTACAATTAGAGAATAATGAAAAGCAGTCTTTCATTTTGGCTGAAGTCGTTTTTTCTCATTAATTTTAAAATTTTCGAAAAACAACACCTCTTTAGTAGTTATTTTAAAAAATTTGGAGAAGGAATTTTATTATGACAAAAAATGTAATTATAATGAATCTAAATATCATCAAATAAAAAATTAACTAACCATATCATCTGGTCCTTCACAAGAATGTCTATATGGAAGTCCCTAGAAAAAATAATAAAAAATAAGCATTAATATTTTTATTAAACCAGATGGAAAATTTTTCAATTATTAGAAAACTTACTTCAGGCACTATTTTATTTAACATCATTTCCATATCATCCCTGAAAAAAGAAATACAAATGATTAATTAAACATAATAAAATTAAAGCTTCTCTAAAAATTTTATATTAAAAAATCTCCGTTTGCCGGTTGTTAATATAGTATTAATCTCCTGTTATAGTACATGCAATAAAATTTTTTCATGCTCCATTACAAATGTATTTAAGACAGCACCTTAAATTTGAAAAAAGTTTTAATAAAAAAAATGACAATTTGTGAAGGATTAAATATTTGAAAAGTGCTATTTAAAATTTTCAATTTTGATTTTAATAAATAATAAAAAGAAATATAGATTAAATTGATAAGAGAACTTAATCAAATAGACGTCTGATGAATCTAAGTATATATTTAATTCTATAAGCATATATCTATATCTACATATGTAAAGTCAAAGGTAATATAAAATATATAGATATAGATATAAATGTATTATGTAAATATAAATAGATATAAATATAGATACACTTTATATAAAACTGATGCTACAAAAAAGAATTGAATATATGCATTTAGAATTTAAAAATGATTAAAAGTTATATTAATAAAATCATTGTTAAATTCTGAAATAAAGCGCAGTGGCGAAATTTATTAGATTTTAAACAAGTTTAATAGTAATAATAACGATGATTATAAAAATTTTATTTCTGAAAATGAACCAAGCCACTGTGCAGAAAATGTATTTTATAATATCTTGCGTAATTTGCTTAATCACAAATAGGCCAAATTTGATTAATTCCGACTAGTTGGCTTTTAACGTTCTGCAATGACGATCAGTAAAATAGAAAAGCACTTGTGATATAATTTATGATCCTACTCTTATCTAAACTACAAAGTGACCTAGATCTAATAGAGCTAAAGAGTTATAATGGTAGAAGAATCAATGCAATAAATCCCTACACAAAGTGGAAGAAAAAGCTCTTTCGTTTTGTAAAAAATACGCTATCTTTTTAACAAATTTACAATATGAAAAGACATTTGAAAATAACATGATACAATAAAGTAGATACAATAATATTTAAATGCTAGTGAAAACATGATAATCAAGAAGCAAACATTTTTTAATTTAGAATTTCAATTCGATGAGAATCTTTTTTTTTCTTTTCTGGATTAATTCTTTTTTCTTTTTATTGTTAAATTGCATGCAAAGAATTATTTAATATTTAGTGACTATGCATGATTAAGCAAAATTAGTCAGAAGTCTATGTGCGCACAAAACAGCTAGAAAATTCGAATTCAAAATCTGATGACGCTTTGATTTTGTCCAAGTCACCAAATCTACAGAGCAAAATAAAAAAAATGATCGAATATTGCCAAATACTAAGAAAATGTACACGGTGGACCTATATCCTATTGAATGCTAAAAAATGCTACCTACCTAGCAACCTGTCTACTCCAACATGGTACAGTACACATCTATATTTAGAAATTTCCAGTGTACTTTTTTATATTTTTTCGATTTCCTCAAAATTCGCTCTAACAATTTTGATTAAAATTCATATATCAATTATGT
>JAAAKE020093688.1:0-20087 GCA_010014785.2 Anisolabis maritima | reverse complement strand
GTGTTACATAGGGGGGCATAAGAATTTTAGAAAGGCTTAGGTGGGGCATGGCACAAAAAAGGTTGGGAAACACTGGTGTAAACCAAGGCACCATTGAACTTGTTAAAAAGAAATTTTAAAAATATTTTAGTTGTTAATAAATTTAATTAATAAAAATCTGGCGTTGTTGCATAACTTTCATTTACCATTATATTTAATATTTTATTAGAAAGAACTTTATTTTTATTTGTTTTTAAGTCTTTTTCGGCGTCTGAGGCCATTTTAGACTCCGTCCTTATTTATTTAAATTTAATGGTAGCCAATATAAGAACTTTATTCTTAAACTATTCGTTCGCATTGTTATGGTCACATTATTAAACCAAATTAAAATTGTTGAATATCTAGAGAGAAAATTCTTTCTATTTCAAATTAATATAAAAAATTGATATAGCCAATTTACTTATAAAATGAAAAATTTTCTCAAAGATCATAAATAACAAAAATAGTCAAAAAACTAAAAATATTGGGGCTTGAGCTACTGAAACAAAATAAGTTAAATAGTTTCCGAGAGCTACTCATTTGCATCAGATATTAATATTCAATATATGGCGAACTTGACAAGTCATAGTTTATTTAACATTTTTTGTGAGTATTTTGCTAGTAAATCAATTGACCATCTGGTCCCTGGGAGTCGAACCCAAGATTTCCAGTCTATCTAGGGCATCAGTGTGCTTAGTTCTTTGCACCGTCCACTCAATGAAGCTCACATTTCTCCCCTCACCAACTTCTAACCCTATGCAAGTCTCAGATTCGTCACTGCCTTGAGAATGGGTCCCTATGGGGAGGAACTTCTCAGAATGCTCTCTCTTCCCTGAACGCGACTCGAAGGCGTGCGGTGAGACTAATCGAAGTCGAGTCTCTTACTGTCTCCTGCCATAGAAGAAGTGTGTGTCTCTGCATTGACACTTTTTTTTTTACAGATATTACCATGGTCTGCCGAAATAAAATCCATCATTAAACTCGCAACTAGCAGAACTAGTCAATTTCAGTCTTTGTTTTGTAAAAAATAATATTTTTATGTACTGAAAAAAGCCTGAACCTTCACCAAACTCAAAACTTGTATTTTTGATGAAATTTCGATTATGAATTTTTGGTTCAAATAGATTAATCTTTGGTAAGTGAAAATAAAAAAGCAAAGTGATAAGAGATTTCAAAGTATTTTTAGAATATTATTGTAGTATTCTATTAATAAACAAAATCGGGCCTTTTCTATTACCTGATAACTTTCGAGGGGCTAGTGAGTATCCTCTGATTAAGCCGAGAAGAAGACCGCCAATTGGGTCGGCCGGATATCGGGCTAAAGCATGCAAGTACATCGGGATCAGCAAGCAACATGATTTTTAGTGAGCGACGTTATAAGAGCATTCCAAAATATCTACAGGTTAAAACAATTAGAACTAAATCTAGAGGATTTTCTTCAACGGATCTACGTTGGAGCTTTTCTTTTACAATCAACATGCAGATGTGAAGCGAGCAATATAGAGGAAGTAAGAAGTGTGATCCACCTAAATAAATTAAGTAAAAATAAAATAACATGTTGATTTTAGTAATCGGCTCACCAGAGGTTGATCTGAGGTCGAGACCTTCGGTTACACCAACCAGGATGCGTCCACAAGCTCCAAATTGAGCTTTTTCTATATGAAGAAAATCAATGTCACACTTAGAAATATAAAGAAATCCAGGAGGATTTCAAGGAGAGCAGGGCAGAGGCAGACAAAATAAGACTTTTCGAACCATCTTCATTCAGACTTGCCTATCCAGATTTTCAAAAGTTTCCTGATGATCAAAAAAATAGTGGCTGACTCTGCCCGTCTCCTTATCAAACGTCATTTTCTCATTTTTAAAAAATATATATCTCTGTCTAATTCAAAGCTTTATCATCTTAATATTTTGTATCTTTTCTTAAAAAGAAAAATTAATAGTAATAAATAATTAATGACTAAAGCTGGCTTAACATGTTCACTAATTAATATTGCCAGATTTTGATCAAATAATGACAAATGAGTATTTTTAATTTAGAAGCGTTGTTCCTTGAAGTTTGATGAGGAAGGTACAAGCAAAAAGCTTTTGTCAAAGCCGAAAGGAAACGTTGCGGACAAAATTTATTCGTCCATCATCGTTTACTTAAAGGCTGTGTGTAATTATGCCCCAAAGATGTCAAACAGACAGAATTTTGAAAGATACACCACAATGCATTTATATACATATATATTTTTTTATATTACAGAGAAAGTCTTGTACCGGAGTAAGTCTTTTCGGCTTTGGCATCCGAAGGCTTTTTTCAGTGCTACGATCTCGCTTGTACCTTCCTTACTTATTTTTAGTATATAATCGTGGAAAGTCGAGGTGACAAGATCTGGATATAATTAGGGAGCACAAGTATTGCCATGTGGAAGGAATACCCATATTTACCATATCTTGAAAAAATTGCTTTTTCGAGCAGAGTAACTCATAGGAACTTTGACAAAGAAAAAAGTTAAAGAAAACATTGCTCGCCATTTTATACATACATGAACAATATATCTTATAGGGACGTATTGTATCATCGAATTAATAAATAAATCTGAACACTTAATAATGTTTCTTCGATTGATGATGGGAGAAGAAATTTAATCCGAGGCAAATGAGCATTCATTAAGCAGTGTCCTGCCTTATATCATCCCTAAATACATTTACGATGTGTATAAGATGGTGAGCATTATTCTATTTGGCTTATTTCATGAGAAATATGTTAAGGAGCACAGGTTCTAACTGGGTAAATAGAGCTTTGACATATATGTAAAATATTTGCTGTTCTTATAAACAACAAAAATAAGGTTTAATAATATCGGAGCAAAAGGAAAGCCATGTCCAAATCTTTTTAATTGCAATTGTACTCTAAAATCTATAAACCGGTCAATAAAAGAGAATTTGTTTCTTTAATCGGTTTTAAATCAAATTTTGGTTTCAACGCTAAAAGTACATGATGATAGAAGCACCCCCTAAGCCGGATCAAACAGTATCACGTCGTAATGCAAAAATTCGTCTGGAATCACTCTCATATATTCCTCCAGAATCCAGATATCACACATTAATACGAATTTTTGCAGTGCAATGCAATTAATCCTATTAGGCTTTATAGCTCTCTTTCAGTCATAACAGTTGGTCAATTTTTTAAAATTTAAAATGGTAAAGAAATAAAAATTTACTTGTTTGTACTAATTGCTGGTAACTCTTTTCTAGCTCAAGACATTCTCGCCGTGTCTGATCGAGATGTTTGAGCCAAGTGATACGATCTTTGGCAGTGGGTGCAAGAAGAGACAGGAACGTTTTATTAGCGAGATGAAGCATCCTGAGAAGACGAGGCGAATCACTGGCTTCTGTTGGTGGAACAATCGCCCCCGGCGGTGGTGATGGACCGACCATATCTACACACCACTCGCTCAAGAACATGGGCTGAAAGTGAACAAACAAATTCATGACAGAATATCAATCCTACAAATACCTGAACCTCATATCGCAGTGTAAAAATTGTGAACCTGAACTTAGATCAATATATAGAAAATACAAGATGCTAATACAAAAAAATGATAGAAATTGTATAAAAGAAATCTATTCATCAAAGAACCATAAAAAAGACCAAGTCGAAACATACCTTTTTATATATCTTGAAGGAAACATTCAACGTAGGATCAATCGAAAATAAATTATTATAATGAATTGATTTATTTGGTTGAGCTAACATGAAGAAATCATTGAAAAGAAATCCAACTAATTCCTTCCCACTTTTTGCCTAAAATTAAATTGAAAAATATATAATTATTTATATATATTATAAAAATATTTGCCAATCGTTATTTAAAATATATTAATTAAAAAAATGTAATACTAAAAATCATTTAGAATTTTTTAACAATTAATTTTTTCTGTTATTTCTCTTCCGTTCTTCAAATTAAACACTTAAAAAAACGAACCTTAACTAATGAAATTTTAGATTTTTTAGCTTTATCAGAACATAGAAGGACAAACAAAATCATTTCTTTATTAATTGATAACAGAGATTAATTAGAAATTTTTAAAAATTTTTTAAGAATAAAAAAATCAGATCCTAAAGGATAGAAAAAACATTGAAAAATGACAAAAATAGCAAAATTAAATTTTAATTGTTTTATAGATATTTATAATTTATAATTACTTTATTTAGAAGTCCATAATGGATGAGTTTTCTTGGTCCAAGCGAATTGGTTAACGAATTAAAAACGAGTCTTTCTTCCAATCCCTCTGAGTTAACATGCCTTTGTAGCCATTCCAAACGTTCCGAATTCTCTTTCTCTCGAACGCCTTCATTGACTTGAAAACAAAATTCCTCGGCTTTTGTAAGAGCTTCCTGAACATTTTGCCAATCGGGATGATCCTCTGGAGTATTTTCTAAAATCTTAAAAAAAATAACAATAAAAACTAAAGACTTTCTTTAGAAATGAATTTTTTAATAAGTAAGTCAAAAATATTAAAGAGTACTAGAGCCTATATAAATATGAAATACCTTTTTGATAAGGAGTGGATATTTGGTAATACGTTGCATTGGTTTAATAAGGAACGAGCTGAGTGGAAGGCCCTGAGTGCGAGGATCAGCCTGGCATTGTTTCACTATCGCGTGGAATTCTGGAGATGTTTCATGTAGTTGTTGAAGATAGGAAGCTGCTCTAAGTTGACAACTGCAGAACCGAACGTAAGCGCTCATCCGAGGCAACTAAAATTAACAATTCATTTAATTTTGTTATTATGAAAATTTACTAGCCCCAAGAAAATAATAGAAAAAAAAATCCGCTGAGATCATCAGAAAAATATTTTAAATTTTGTTGTTTTTAAAGAATAAAGGATAGATATTGACATGTCTTTTTACTTTTTCTAAATTTGAAACATGTAGTGATCGCAAAAAAGCATGATGTCAAGATTTCAACAGAAATACATTGAATTCCTCCAAATCTAAAAAATGAGTCTCGCAAAATGGCCTGACTGTCTGTTTGTGTCAATGAATCTTAAAGGTACCAATATCCCAGAACTCATTAAAAGAAAAAAAAAAAACGTTCGAGACTCAAATTTAATATTTAATTCATGTACCAATATCCCATGCGACACGAAGGTTTTGAATAAAATGGGCCAAAGAGTGCTACTACTTTCTCAAAATCGGCTCCAATAATTTTGATTAAGTTTCATAAATCAATTATATTTTATACGATCTTTGAAATGTTATCCCTTATCCGCTTCAAAATTGTTCGGGACCCACTTTTCTCTTGAAACGTTTTTAGCTTTTTGTGATTTTTTCATAAACCTCTCTAACGATTTTGATTAATTTAGCTGTAAATATAATAAATTAGATAATATTTAAGATGTATTAATGATTTTCCACATCAAAATAGAGTGGAGGGATTCAATTTAATTTAATTACATTAAATTTTTTTATATTTATAAATATTGGCACGAGGGTAAATTTGAAATGGAAAAATTGGTGATACCGCTATTTACCTCTTGGGTTCATAGAGAAAAAATGGCGACACAAAAAATCTGGTGTGACAGAACATCAAATTACTTTCTTTTGCCTAAACAAATAAGAAAAAGTTATGTGATATGCGGCTCGTCACACCAGAGTTTTTTAATTTAAGAAAATATACAAAGAACTCATTAAAAGAAAATAATACTTACATTTTCACATAAAATATCACCAATCATTCGAATCACTCCTCCTTCACTATTGTCCCTTCGAATTCTGAGTGCCCTAAAAATAGTTGTATTTATTAGTTTTGGGATGTCAAAAAATATATGCAGAATAATTTCTCTCTAATTTAGTTTATTAAATTTTTTCCATCAAAGTCAAAGAAAATTGTAAAAAATAAGACCAAAGAGATTTTATATTAAAGAAAAATAGAAAAAAAGTTCTAAAAGGTCTTTCGGTTAATTAAAAAAAAATTTTTGCAATGAATGACTAATTAAATAGCAAGATACAACCTGGCTATGTTTTTAAATATTTATATAATGCATCCGTTGTTGGGAATTCGAATTTTAAATAGGATTTGAAATTTCCCAGAGATAGGCTCTTGAATAAATATTTCAGATTTTGTATTTAAAAAGAAAAAAAATCTAACCTTAGGAATGTGTAATTGCAAACGATAATATCTTTCCAATTAACGAAAATAATTTCAATATCTTCAGGTGTCAAAACTTTACTTTCAATAAGAGGTTTTTCAAAAATCTGCGAATCAAATAAAAATTAAAAGATTTTCTTATTTAAATTTATTTATATTTCCATTACCTCATGAACTATGGACATATCATCAATGTAGGTTTGTTCAGTGGATATTAATTCAAGAATGTAATCCTGACGTTTCTTTTCCATGGGGTTTAGTGTTTCCTCCGCTGGAAGTTCAAATGTCCAAAATTGTCAACTTAATATTATGCTTCAGAATTAAGAATTAAGATGAGGTTCTAAATAATAAAAAAAGTAAATACTTAAGAAAAAAAAGAGAAATTAAACAAAATTAAGAAAAGTAAGTGAAGGAATTAAAAAAATCAAAATATTAAAAAAATAAAACAGATCAAATATTAATTTAAAAAAAACGCCTTGGTTTCTTTCTATTCTGAAAAAATCTAAGGAAATTTCAATAAATAATAATTAATATAATATATACATATTTTTTTACAAATACAAAATTGAATTTTGAAAAATTTTAAACACCCGAAAGAAATGGTCCATCGTTAAAATTGCATAAAGGGAGGAAGGAGTCGATGGTCTCTCCAAAACCAACCCTCGATAAAATACAACCCAATAAAAAAAAGGAAAATAAATTGCTCCCCTCCCCCAAAAAATTGATCACCTCCTGCATGATATATAAGTGAATCATAAGTAAAAACTGTGCTTCATTAATTATGTAAACCATATAAAATTTGAGATTTCAAAGAATTGAAAATGCCACCCCTGACTTAAAGATGTTTTCTTATTTTTTTACTTTTTTGTTTTAAGTTCCACTCTAACCGTTTGATTTTTGTTAAGTATTTTATTTATTTAATTGAATAGCCTTATGCCTTAAAGCTACATTTAGCCAAAATCTAAGTATTGCACTTATTTTACAGGTACAAATTATATAGAATATTCAATAAGCAGGTCGTAAATAAATTTATTTATTTATTTAATAAAAGAGTTCGTGGCTTTTGTAAGGTATTATATTTAAAAAAATAACAAATCTTGTATTAATTTTAGTAAATTTTAAATCAAATAAAAAAAGATGGTCTCTAAATTATTAAAATTCGTTTAAGTATTTTTTTTTTTTTTTACAGTAATTAATATAAATATCCTATAAAAAATTTAAATATAGGATGATGGGGAGAAATTAAAAAAAAAGCATAAACATTAATAGTCAACGTTTAATTAAGATAGATATTTGAAACAAGTGTGATAATTTTTTTTGTTAATTAACAAAAGTTTGTCCAGCCGCGTTAACTATTGCTCATTTGCATTTAAAAATTGTTAATTTCGATTTTATACTATTTACTTATTTAGAGCAAAAGCCTGCTTTATTTTATCTCATTTTTAAACTAATTTTTCATACAATTTTATAATTACTCATCAGGACAACAATCAAAGGATTAATCCTTATTTCTTACACTTTTCACAACAGGTTTCTATATATATATATATAGAGAGAGAGTACAGATTATTTTTATTAAAATTTGTTGAAACATCAATGATTACCAAAAAAATTTATTTATTTTTATAATTCTAAAATTGATTAGTGATTAATAACTTGGAAAATTTACATATTTAAAAAATTATTTTATAATAATAAATATAACATATAATAATCGATTCTATACTACAATTTCCGCGCGATTAAATAAATTCAAATATACAATTTATATAAGGCGATTTAAAAAATATTTAGGAACTTCCTAAAAAAATAGGATAATTGATTTAAGTTGAGTTTGGCCAAAATATTAATGGAAAGGAGAGAGCAATTTTAAACAGACGTTAGTTTTTATTACAAAAAAATTTCTCCATTTTTCAATGAATTTTTTTTGACGTTTTGTAGACTGAAGAACGAGTCTATTGCGCAACAACTACTTCCTTGCTCTTCCTTATTGGTCAGCTTCGACTCTGAAATGCTTAGTGTACTATGTGATGAATCTGGTTGAACATAACAAAGTCAGAGAGGATGAAGGAAGGAGCACATGCCTGTAGATAGTTGAACAAGAACTGTAGATTTGTTGTTCATTCTTACCGGTCCTATTCGACTCTGGAATGTTTAGTGTCATTATACGATGTATCTAGTGAACATATCAAAGTCTGAAAGGACCAATAAGCAGTGACGACAGAAGGCAGTTCGTGAACAACTCGCAACAAACACGTCCTTTATTTTACGAAGCAGCAATAAAAAAAACTGCCAAAATTCATGAATCTATGAGGAATTTTTTTTTGCAAAAAACAAAGTCGGTTTAAATTAGATCCACCCATATATATATTTATATATATAAAGAAAATAAATAGCTAACTAATTTCTAAGAATGAAAAACCTGAGTATTTTTTTTCTCTAAAAGCAGGTGGCATGAGAAAGCAGGTGAGGGAGAGAAAAGAGAGCAAAAAAAAGAGTGATTTATTGGAGGGGCTCCATGCCACTTGTAGAAAAGAAATTAGTCGTTTTTAGATTTCTAGTTAAAGGAAAAGAACGAACATGCTTACTTCTGGCGTTGGCATGGACCCACTACCAACATGCTAAAAAAATTGAATAAAAAATGGAAGCAAAACAAAAGAGAGTGATTATATATTTATAATCCGGGATAAGGAGAGGTTATTTTGTTGTTCACATGCCACAAAATTGCTCCATTAATTAATTAATTTCCTGTCTTTTTTTTTTTTTTTTTTTTTTTCAAAAATTATGAGGCACACAAGTTAGTCGTTGAGTTTTTTTTTATGTTTT
The DNA here is from genome assembly GCA_010014785.2 of Anisolabis maritima. NCBI lineage: Eukaryota > Metazoa > Arthropoda > Insecta > Dermaptera > Anisolabididae > Anisolabis > Anisolabis maritima. The sequence continues at coordinate 11,100 of JAAAKE020093688.1, read as the reverse complement.
AGTTTTCGAGTCCGCTACATACGTGAGATTCGTGCCTACGGATGCTAAAAAAATGGCTAGAGCATATAAAGAGTGGATTTATGAGGGAGGAGCTAGAAAAATGTGAATACTAAAAAGGGGGATGTTGAAGGCTACGCGAGTGAAGAAGAACCGTCTTCGCCGTTGGTGGGTGGGTCCGCCTTGCCAGAAGCCGATGCATCATCGCTCGATCCTACAACCAGAACAACGAGGGGCCGTCATGTCAGACATCGAGCATGGATCGACACAGCAACAAGGTTACCAGAGGCCCTAACAAAATCATTGAGTTTTTCATCAAAAAACTACAAGTATCAATACATTTCAAGGATTTGTTTCCAAACAAATTTCATCCTTAAACTATCAATCGAGATATATAAAACTTAATCTAACACCACATTTTACTTAAATCTTAAAATAGGTAAGGATCAGTTCGGTTCTGTCAGTGTTCTTCAGATCAGTTAGAAATTTTAACCGAACCGAATCCACTTGTTAATTTATTAAACTTGCCCTTCTATCTATATATCTATATTAAAAAACTAATCTAAATGAATGAAAAGCAAGTAATAACCGAAACGAACAGACCTTTACCAGATAGCTGCTAAAGATGGGTACCATCTGCCAAGGTAGAAAAAATATCAAATTTTTATATAAATGCTTTACAATTTCATAAAAATTGGCAACAGTGTAATTGAATTGATTAGCTACTTGCAATTTGAGATAACCTATTTTCTAAAGATTCAAATATCCTATTAAACTACTACCGAAGAAAAGGAAATTTTTCCTGAATGTTTTTTTAAATAAATACTGCTCTATTTATTTATTATGTCTTAGATTAAAATGGCCCCAAAATTATCTGACCTTGATAACTATATTTTTTCAAACTCGTTTTTTATTTTCATTAATTTTAATTGGATTTAAAAACCAGTCTTCTTCTTTAATCGAATTTTAATTTTCATAAATAATTATATAAAATATTGAATATTGAGATTATTTGGAAGAAATGTTGATTGATAATTATGAAGTCAGTGTTTCTGAAGAAATGGAAAAAATAATTTTTAAGTAGTTTCTTGATGAAAATATATAAAAAAGCATCAATGGAATCAAGAAAGGTAAATGAGAGAGAGAGAGAGAGCAAGAAAGCTACTATCGCTATTAATTTCAAACTAGAACTAATTACTATTAATAGAAGAAATAATACATATTTACATATTTATCCAATGTTATGGAGGAGAATACAGGAGAATTTATTTCTTTTATTTATGAGAAATTAAATAATAATAATATGAACTGAATGCCTATTTTAATATACAAAAATTACTCAAAGAATTTTTTGGGTTGACTTGGGGCTTGCAATTAGGATTTGTGTTCAAATGTTCTTCAAAGTAAACTTTAGATTTGCAAATAAATTAATTCATAAGGTGTCAAAAATCAGTAACAAATTTCTATTTCATTAATTATTTAAAACTCTTTGCTAGTGGAGTTTGGAGGAGTTATTTGAATAAATGCAGATACTCCTGACTAAATGAGTTTTATTCCAAATTATCAGTCAAATTGGTAGTTAAGCGAGGATGTATTAATATTAAAATAAACAAATCCTATGGGATTCCAGTAACAGCTGTTGGAGGTAATTATTTAGAATAAAAAAAAATAGAATTCTCCAAATTGGAATGAATGGATATCCTCCGGGAATAATATTTGTAAACCAAGGGACTGAGTTTGAATTCCAAGTCAATCCAAAAGTTCTTTGCAAATAGATAAAATTAACTAAAAAAGAAAAAATCTATCTAATTTAAAAATAATAATCTGATTATAGTAGTATGCATATTTTTTTTTTTTTGATTGTTTTAGTCCTCTGATAATTCTATATAATCTTAAAAAGAATTACAATAGTAAAATTAAGTAATTCAGTAAGTAAGTTTCTTTAGATAAGTAGATGAATTGAGAGGGATAAATGTTAATTTAAAATAAAAGAATATTCGTTTATTATTAGGGTAAAATTAGTTAGAGAAATAAGAATAAGAAATAATAGTGTAGAAGTAGATAATAGTAGAAAAATATTAAACAATTTTTGTTAATATATTATGTTAATATACTTTATATTTAATGCGCTCTAATTTGCTCTTTGCTAAGAAAATTAATTTAACTAATAATAAAAAGTATTCATTATCTGGTAACCTTGAGAAAAGGGCTGTTTTTAAAAGCAGTTTCTCAAAAAGCCGCTAATTTAAGAAAAGTGCATCAAAAAGAAAAATGCCGCCTGAGATCTAAATATTTCATACATGCAAAACCAATTTCATCTAAAAGATATGTAAAGTAATTATGTTTAGGGTCAGTTTTTTTCATGTATATCCAACTAACAGATTAGCCAAGAGATTCTTTACTAACTTATTAGTTAACTATTCTTAAAAAAACTAGCCCTTAAGAATATAATATGAGAATAAAATATTTGATAATTATAGTAGAGTAATATTGATTAAAAAATTTAGAATGCAATAATAATTTCTAATAAATATATATTGATAGATATAAGATAAATTTACTTACAAATAATCTCGACGTAATTTTTGGGGAAGAGACCCGAGACTCCATTAAGATCTCCTCGCCACCAAGCTTCCTCCTCTTTTACCAAAAGGGTGATAACATCCCCTTTTTCAAAAGTCAGTTCATCATCATTAAGTGCTTGATACGAATAAAGAGCTCGTACTTTTTCTGGAAAATAAATAATTTAAATTAAATAAAAGAATTGTTGAATAGGCTTCAAAATTACTTTGGTTTCTCGATGTTCTCAAGTCTCCAATCTTTTATTTATAATAAAAGATGAAATAGTCTACTTCAATAAAGGTTAGTTAATAACTTTCATAGGTTGATTATTATTATATGTATTTAATAAAAAAGGTTGCTAATAAAATAATCCTAGTCGATTAAAAAAAGTCTATTGAAGAGGAATATTTAGTTTAATATAATATTTACAATATTAATATAATTATTACAGTACAATAACAAGTATATATACTATTTAATCATTATAATATATCGATACATATAGTATGAATAATTTTAATAACATTTTTCTTTAAAATATTAAAACTAACATTTTCTGGAAAACGATTTGTTTAGGATCTAAGAAAAAATAACTAATTAATTATTATTTGATAAAATAAATAATTATAATATATCAGTTGAAAATTATAATGAATCCACATGAATATTCTTTTTTAGTTTTTCTTTTGAAATTATTACTTCTTTTGCAAAATTTTTAATTATTTCTTCTTTCAAGTTTGTTTGGTTTAGGATTTTCGACTAAAAATATAAAAAATTTTATTTAAAACAAAAAAAGTGGTAAGATAAAAGATTCAAAGAAGGAATCTTACCTCAATTAGAGACAAAGTTTGATTTTGCAAATTATCAATTGACTGGCTTGAGTAACACATTGTCACGTACATTTTTTGAAGATCATTTTCGATATTTTTAATGATCTTTTTTTGCTAGAGTTAAAAAAAATTACATTAAATTATCTAATAGATTAATAAAAACTCGAATCTAAGAGTTTTTTCTGAAAAAGGAGGGGGAAAATAGTTCCTAAGAGCTAACATATATTTTTTATGATTAATACATAATAATTTTGCCCTGAAAAATATTTAATATTACTGTCTAAAGTTAAGTTTTTAATTACAAAATCCATGTATTCATAAAAAAAGTAAAGTTCCAGATAGAATGCCTCATTCTTAGATTTTTGAGATGGATGAATATTTTACTAAAATTCAAGTGAATTCATATTTTAATGGAATATAATGAATGTGAGGTTTACTAAATACTCAGCACTTAGATTAAATATAGCCTTATAGGCTCCATATTATTCGAGAAAAAAAAAAAAAAAAAAAAAAAAAAACCATTTTGCCTTGCCAACTTTAACTTTGGGAAAAATGTTCACAAAATTTTGTAAATTCTCATAATTTAATTTAATCTGATTTTTTAAATAGAGAAATAAAAATAAAGCTTCTTTTGTCAACTAGAATATATGGAATGAAATGAAGAATTGCCCTGGGGGATGGGCAGACTACGCCACTGAAATAAAGATAATAAAAAAGAATACCTGATCATTAATTAATTTAAATTCATTTTCACAATCGACAAAGTTTTTTTTTGCTGTTTCAATTAAATCCTGACCAATAGCTTCATTATAATATTTATCAATTTGTGTTTTAAAGTTTATTAAATTATCTGAATAAAAAATAATTAAGTAGGAATTTGAAATAAAGTTTAAAAAAAAAACGAAAAAAACCATACCATTGCCAAATTTTTTGAAAATCTTTTTTTTGGTCCTCATATTTCCATGATAAATATTTTGTAATAAAACAGAAGCATGAGAGGGAGACATCTGCTTTGAAGCTTTAAAGGACTTCTCCAATTTTGTTTTAAATTCTTTATGTGATAGACGCTTTCTCTGAGTAAGTTTGAAATATTCTTCTTCCGAAGATGAGGAATCAGATAACGTTGGTAAATAATTGGTAAAACTTCTTTTAGTTTTAGTTTTAGTTTTAGGCATTTTAAAATTTTCAATAATCTCAACGTTGCAATAATCTTGAAAGAACAATATAAAAAACAGGTTTGGTTTATCACCACCAGGCGGCGTGATTATAGCTTTTTTAAATTTATTTCCCCGTTTAGCTGTCAGCCATTGGGGATTTATAAACCTATTTTAAAATATACAACTAAATAAATAAATTTAATTAAAAAAAAATTTTTTTTATTAGTCTTTTCGGAATATGAGACCATATAGACTTAAAATGATACACAATATATTTAGTATGATACTTGTAATCCAGGCATTTATTTATTAATATCAATTGGTATCCAATTGATTTAAATAAATTTAAATATATTGGTGGAAGAATAAAAATTTTTTAATATAAAAATAAGGACAAGGAATATATAATATTAAAGATCTCCCTTTTCACGAGGAGACGACTATAAAGTTCAATAATAATAAATTAATTTAATTTGTTTAAAAAAGATATGAATGATTTTTAGAAATTTCTTTTTAAAATATAAAAATAAATATTTAACTTTTCAAATTATTTTCAGATGACGCCATTTATAATAATGATTGCCACATTTGAAAAAAAATAAAATCGTAAAATTGTTTTTTTTTTTTACCGAAGCGTTTTCTGTCAACATTGTGTATAAAATAAATAAAATAAAATAATAAATGAATTAAATTAATTTAAAGAAAAAATATCATATACATAATTTAAAATTTCTTAAAAAATATTATATTTTTGTGATGTCATAATCGATGCCATATATGAAAAAAATAGGCATAAAATAAAAATATAAATTCTTCATAAAATTATGTTTATAAATTTAATAAACGAAAAATTGAAAATTTATTATTTTATTCTTAAAAAAAAAAAAGAAGTGTGAGTGCTCCTTCAATTTTTTGAAGAATGGAATTTCAACTTTTTATTTAGAGGTGAAAAAAAGGGAGAACAATGGCCAAAATGAGAATTTTTTTTAATAGCTCATATTTAGTTCATCATTTTACCCATTTTAGGTGGAGGAGGCATCGAGCTTAGCAAGATGGTTAACTTAATAAGTCCACATTGCTTTAAGAAATTATAAAATATCAAAATAATCTATCTATATAAGAATGCATAAATAAAATCTGCTCATTCATATAACTTAACTGTTACTTAGCGGCTGAAATGGGTTAAATTATGAATAGTTATGTGATCTAGATAAAATATAAAAATCCATTTAACGTGTCCCCAAAATCAAATAATTTTTAATCGTAATAATTTTTTTGGCATTTTAAGATATATTTAAAATAAATTATCTTTTATTCTTTAGTGGAGACAGAAAAATAAATAAAATTTTAATAGAAATATGATTATAGTAGGATTTCAGAAAAGGTATATTAAATGTCTCAGAATAATATATTAAAACAACTATGTTGTGTTATTATTTGTTTTGAAGAAGCAATTATCATCATCGGTGTTATTAATATAAAAAATGATACAAAAATGAATATACAATCTTTGAGTGGAAGTATAGAACAAAGAAAAAATATCGTATTTATAGAACATCAGTAATGTCACTTTTATTATTGGGTGTTTGGAAAAATTAAAATTAAACACTTCAAAAAAAGTGAAATGTATAAGGGTTCGGAGAAAAAGAAAACCGACCGCTTTTCTCAGGTCACTATACATCATTTTATTCAGCAAATATTTCGGCCACCCTCAGTGCCACAATGTGATAATTTTTGTGGACCTGCGTCGGTTGGGTATATAAAATATTCTTGGAGAGGTGAGGGACATCTACCGACACAATGAAACGATTCAATAGCAAGTGATATATGCTAATAAAGTGGTGTATAGTGACCTGAGAAAAGCGGCTGATTTTCTTTTCTCCGTACCCTTACACAATTAATCTGCCCAGCTATATGTCATTTATAAACAAGAGTGAAATGTTTAAAAAAATTTCTGTAAATATTTATTTATTTGTCAAATATAGAAATTATAAATATTACTTAATATTACTTTCTCTTACCTATATATGTAATATATAGAAAGAAAGTACTGCGTTCGCAAAAAAATCGACTTCGAAGTCGGAAATACACGTTTTGAGGTTCCCTGAGTAAAAAGATGGGTCTCACAAAATGGTCTATGCGCGTGTGTGTATGTGTGAACAAGATTTCTCAAAAACGAAAAAACGTACGAGGCTGAAATTGTATATTTAAATTGGGAACCCTCGTCGCATGCACCTTCACCATAACACCATAATAATATAATTATAAAAAAAAAAACTAAAAGAAAACATTTAACAAAAAAAAAAAAAAAAAAAAAAAACAATCTAAAAAGTCGCTGTAAAATAATGATTGAATTTGGGGTATGGCTGTCTATATTCTTATGGTGGCGGCTAAGATATATTTTTGGAGAACCCCTAAAGATTTTAAAATCCTAAATTGAGGGCCCACACTATTTTGAGATGGAAAATGATTAATATATGTTAAAATTTATCTAATTATTATATATACAGCTAATATAATCAAAATCGTTAGAATTGTAAGAAAAAATTACATTTTTTGACTTTATTACAATAATCGGAAACTTTTATTTTATTCTTTTATTTAAGGTATTTTCGTTTGTCTTGTTATCCGGTTAGGAGTGGCCAAGTTTTCATTTTCTGTTACTCATCTCAAATGTTGATGAGAATGGCTGTAGCCAAGTGATGACGGAAAGTTGTGCCACATCTGAAAGCTCCAACTCAAAACCCTGACCCATAAGTGGAGTGGTGTGGCGTAGATGAATGTTGACCTTGTGAACCAGGCTTTAGAGGACGTTAATATTCTTATGTGAATATGTTTAAGTTAATGTGGCTTGTAAAGCTCAGGAAAAAAAGATGGCAACCAGATGAATAAAAAAATTAAAAATATTTATATTTTTTATTATTAATTGTCAACGTTTTGCCACCTTCATCAGGACAATTAATTGTTAGATTTTTAGATATTATACGAGACGGAGTGTTTATTTCATAAATATAAAGTAATAATGACAATGTGACTTATTGCATGTATAAAATTTACTTTTCTATTTTACCAATACGGCTTTCTCTAGTGAAATTTATTTCTTTTTCTATACCTCCTCACAAAGTTTGTACGTCGAGTATTAAAGATGCTTACCTGTAATAAAATATTTAGACTCGCAATGAATGACGGTATCGCGGAAATGTCCTCATTTTTTATATGAATGTAACAAAAAATAAAGACGAAATAATGAAAAACCATGAAAGAAGCCTTTTTAAAAATCTTAAAAAGATAATTTAAAATTTCGAAAGGAAAATTATTTTCACCCATCGCATTACAAGAACATGATTTCATTTGACCCCCTTAAAAAGAAAAGAAAATAAGTTACTGATTAATATATATATATATATATATTTTTATAATACAGACATTTATATTTATTTTTGTACTATTACAGAAAATTGTTTTCCTCTTTGTCGTCAATTGCCAATTTTATTTTTGTTTGCCCTTAAATGCCAGTAGCACCGTCCATAAAAATTGCGTCTAAATATCTTATTGGGGATAGTATATGTAGTAAATAAAAAAATTTATTTAAAAGTAAAAACAACTTACCAACTGGATGTTCATCTTTAACAGTTGTTGTAGGAGTAACCGACTGTTGCTGTTGTTTTTGTTGCAATTCTTCTTGATGTTTATGGGATATCGGCGTGCTCCTTGCACTACCAGATTGGCCTCCCATTACTTTGACATACGAGGCAGGGAACCAACCAATCTGACGTTTCTTGCCCTTCGTTTGTAATTCGCCTTCCCACCAACCAGTTGACGATTTCTGTCTCACCATCACCAATTGTCCTCTTTGTAGGCTCAATTGTTCTTCGCTAGTGGCTTGATAAGGGGCGATTACGGTCGCTACTTCTGGCTTCTTTCCTTTTCCCTGGAGTACCAAATCGATATTAGATTTTTTTTAATTAAAGTAATTATAATAAATATCATTCGACATGCAAAAAAAAAAGAATTTTATTTATGTATTTAAAAAGCAAAAAAAAAAAAAAAAAAACAAAGAAATATAAGGTTTGTTCCAATTTCCATTTCAATAGTTCGTTTAAAACACCATCAATAACGCTCTGTGCTTGCACCTGAAAGTTTCAAACTATGTTCTTGGAACAAAGCTATAATTAGAAAGAGTTTAGTGTATAAAGTGTATACCAGACACATCGATGTGATAAACGATATCTATGGACCCTGTACTTTTGCATTTAGCTTAATTTACCCTCAAAATACTGAATACCTCTATATAAGTATATATTTTTGACTATCGAGGGTGCTCAGTATATACGTTTCACTTAATATAAAAATTAATTACCAATATCAAACAAAATACTTAAAAATAATTAAATTATTACGATAAGATGGGTGTACACATATCCGAGATATGTGAAAAAGGAGGAAGTCATTAGGGGAGCTCTATCGAAATAAAAGTCCCAGAATAGGAACGCACTTCCTAAGAATAATTTATTCTCTTTGTGAGGAGGCGTTTATTGGGAGGAGTGGTGGCGTCGTCCAACTCTTATCCATTGCATGTCATTAATTCTATTAATCAAAAATCGAATCATCGTAAAATGGAGAGAGTACGTTTAGCTCCTACTCCGTCTGTGTCTCCTAACAAAGAGGGGGTATTTTCCCCCCTCAACTACGTGCCTGGGCTTTCTGATAAAATTCAGAAAATTTTTAAACATCATAGCTCTCACCATCTGGCAACATATCTTTTTTATTTAATAACAAAGATAAGATAGCCCAGTATTAGCAACAAAATGTTATTTACTTAATTAAGTGCTTCACCCCACCAGCGTTTATGTGGGCCAGACATCTCGGAGATTCTTTGAATGAAAAGGGCAGCATGAATTAAGCGTAAAGAACAAAAAATCTTCAACTGCCATTAGTTCCCATACCATAGAGACAAAGCATGGATTCAAATTTGGGGGGGGGCATCATTCTGATGAAGATAGACAATAAATGTAATCGTCTGGTGCTTCATTATCCTATGGCCATAGAGCTCTCAACTATCAGACCGATTGCATAGGACTTATTGTTTTATGTCTATTTTACAAAATGCTGATGGCCAGATTGCATAAAAAAAACTTTAATATTCAATTGGATCATTTATAATATAAAAATAGAAAATTATAAAATGTAAAAACTTTCTAAATAATAACAATTTAAATTAAATAAATATAATTTTCTTGGGATCAGATAAAAGATTAACTTAATAAGATTTCGGTTTTTTATATTTATATTTGTATTATGGGTCAGCGATCTCATCAAGATCATATATTTATTTTATTTGCTTGTAATAGATAAATAATAGCCCTTGGGGCAGAGCTAGAGGTCTAGCTTCTCGTACGAAGGGTCAGTGGTTCTATTACCCGTCCGGAGCGACAAAAATTTATTTAAATTATATTGGCTACCAATTAATTTTAATAAATAAAGATGGAGTCTAAATGGCCTCAGATGCCGAAAAAGACTTTCAAAAAAAAAATAGATAAATAATTTTTATTCATTCTGAAGACTTTGCCTTATTAGTGCTGATGGGCATTATTTTATCTATATACACTTTATATATGTTATATATATTTTGAGTATTGTAATATACAACTTTATTTGCGAGTTTAATGTCTTATACATTGAATCTGTACATAGTGTAAGTTATTATTTTAAATTTATTTCGTAAAGTTGTTGTGTTTTTTAATTTTATTGCTCATTTCAGCTCTAATGGCTTATGATGGCTCTATCTAATTAAAGCCGAAACGTTTCATATTTGGGGAGTTTTATTTAGATAGAGGCTGCCCTACTTGCTGACTTCCTTCCTTTTCACAAATCTCTAATAATTAAATTAATAAATGAAAGATTTATAATAATAGATAATAATAGTATTATTTGCAGAAGAATTTGGTCTAAATAATCCTAAATACTTAACGAGAATTGTCAACATTTATTTATTCTTTACCAACTTTGTGTTAAATCAGATATGGCTAAAGTACCCAAAAAATAGAAATACATATATAATTTGAATATTTCAAAGTATTTTCAAAAGGCATGCAATGTAATGTATTTGCAAAATGCCCTCTTTACATCGAGCGGACAAGTGGACAGAAACTTGTACACTTTCTCGCACTCTTGATGGTCTGTCCACACCGAGGGTGCTACAAATTTAAATATTACGTATTTTTTAATTATTTAAATGAATGTCCAAAGGGCATGAAAATTAATATATTCTTCGAATCTTGAGAAAAATCAATTTCTTAGGGCTCTCGTTTCCAAATTCGAAATAGATATTAAAAAACAAATTATGTTCAGTTTAATTCTTTTGCAATGAATTTTTACAAAATACGAATAAAAAAGTATTCAACCAAAAAGATTTTTTCTAAAAGCTCAAATTGTGAAACCAATCTTTTTTTTTTTTTTTTTTTTTAGAGTATTGAAGAAAGAAAAAAAAAAAAAAAAAAAAGGGGTGAAAATTGTTTGGAAAAAAAGAAAAAAATATAATTAAAAAAAAAAAG
>JAAAKE020093687.1:0-41531 GCA_010014785.2 Anisolabis maritima | reverse complement strand
GTAAAAGAAAAATTTTTTGAATACTTAATATTTTAGTAGGTCATAAAAAAAACCTCTTTTATCGTATCAGATACGATGATAAATGATATTAATTAATCATTATTATGATATTAAAATAAAATAATATTTAAAATTAAAATTAAAATACTCTTAAATACTCTTTAAATAAAAATAAAACAATATTTTTAAAAATAGAAAAGTAATCCCAATAAATTTATAATCCAACATAAGTGACTTAACTTTATTAATGATTTGCCATTATTTTCATATTTTAAAAAGGCAATATATATTTAATAAAGGGTTTGAAAATTTTATTTTTTAAAAAATAATCATATTGCTAAAATAATTTAGATTTGTGCCATCGGAAGATATAAAATTTTTCTTTAATGGACCAAACAATATAGATTCTATTTTCTAAAAAAAAATTAATTAATTAAAAAAAAAAAAATTGGAAAAAATAGAATATACCAGGTCAGGTGTTTGGTTTATTTTAATTCCAGTTTGATTTTGTTCAGAACAATTAAATTTTGATTTAACAATAGTTTAAATAATTTTAATCATTAATTATTTTTTTCATTATGAAAAAAAAAGCTTTTCAAAACAACATAAACCAGAACTAAATGCCATACTTAGTATATTTTATAAATATATTGTATAAATATTATCTTAATATATATAAATTTATTGGTCCAAAAAAATAATATTCTTTAAAAATATTTGGCCTAATCAGGCTAATTTTTAAAGTGGCAAATTATTTATTTTATTATTTGTCAAATTCAGAAAATATATATATTTTGAAGCAGAGCAAAGGATATAAATGCATTGATCTATGATTACATATATAATTACAAATAAAGGTATATATTTATATAAAAATTCGTATGTATTGGTATATGTTTATATACCTATACATAATATATAAGTATTGAGTAATTATATATATATATATAGAAAGACTGAAAGATTGGGTCCAGCTTTTTTGAGATTAATAAAAAAGTATATGTATGCCTAATCTAGGGGCTGATATATTGGAAAGTATATATATATATATATATATAATAAAGATAAAATGATCTAAAATCCTTATAAATATATCATATATTTTGCTCTATTTCAAAAAAAAATATTTTGTTTATATAAAATAATTAAACCTTAAAGATAATTTTAATATTTATACAAGACTAAAAAAATAGGCACTGTAGCCATAAGAAAAAGAAAATTTAATTTAATTCAAAAGCCTGTTTTATAATGCGAAATTGCCAGTAAAATTGTTTAAAATTCCAAATTCTAAAATTAGATGTTTATTCCTGTTTTTTCTGAGACGGTTTGCATAGTAAAAATATAAAAATTATTTGTGAAAATAATAAAAATTTTAGAGCACAAATGGATCCTTATACTCATGTTAGACTTTTTTTAAGTCTTTCGGCATTGGAGCACATTTAGACTCCGTTCTTAATTATTTATATTAATTGTTAATTAATTGATTAAATATTAATTTTTGTTGCTCAGGACGGGAAGCAAACCACTGACCTTTGGTACGTGAGGTGACCTTTACCTCTGCACCAAGGAACAGGGAGGGCATGTTAGACTTTTATCTTTTGCCAACGATATTATTTTATCTGAAAAAAATTTTCAAAAGAAAGGCAAATTAATTCTTTCTTTGTAATTAGTATAACGGCACTTGTAAATTTATAAACAATTGCAAATATGTTATTCATATGTGCATAAACGTTAACAATGAGAACAATTTCGTTTTCATTTTTTTTTTTTTTTTTTTTTGGTCTTGTATGAATCATTTTTTTTTTTCTCAATTTATCTCTAGTTAAATGCTCAAACGATATATGCAGAGGCGGAACTTGTTTATATTTTGGGGAATAGAGGCAAAATTCCAAAAGAAGTAAAGTGCATATTCCTCCACATTCTTCGGAAGTTGATGCCCTTTCAACAAATAAGTCCTCAAATATTTATCATCACTGATTTTAATAGATTTTTTCTATTATTAAATATTATTTTTTAGATAAAATAATTTTTTAAATAGAATTTTTTCTTTGTTTTTAAGAATACTATTAAAATCAGTGTATTATCTAATTGTAATTGAAAGCACGGAGATTGACATTTGTTAATTTTTAAGAAGATATTCCACATAATTTGTTTTTTTCCTGAGTTTTGAGCTCTTTTTTGAAGAGTGTGTTTATCCTTACACCAAATGGCTAGGCGTTTTGGTGTAAGGGTAAGTAAGATACTCTGCAATTCCCGAGCTCAAAATTCAAGAACACAACGCCTTTTTGCATAAAAATACTTATCTTTTAATGTAAAGAATTACGTGAAATTTTTTTACTTTTTAATTACAAAAAAAAAATTTTAAATTCCTAACTTTTTTAACTAAAAATAATTTTCTAGAAAACCAGTGAGATAATAAATATTTTTTTATAGTTATATTAATCATTAATTAGAAAAAAAAAAAAAAAAAAAAACAGAATATCTTCTTAAAAATTTTTAAATTTCAATTATAATTCTTCAAGAAAAATGTTTTAAGTCTTTTATACTTTCATAAGTGTAAATTGTGGTGATGTTACAAACTATAGGATTGGATGTTTATAATTTGAGTGAATGGATGTCTTCTTTTTACGTAAATCTCAACATTTTAGCAAAAATTATATGTATATATTATATATAGGGAAGGGAAGAATTCCTGCCACTTAATTTTTTTAAATTATTATTTTAATTTTAAAAATTTACAATTACAAAATATTTAATAAATAGAGTTTTTTTTTACAACGTTTCGGTCATGCTCAGAAATACTTTCAATGGTTGTTTCTCCCTCCCTTCCTTATTTTATTTTTACTTATTATTTTTTTACATACTCTTGGATTAATTTCTCATCCATTCATAATATTTTTTCAATAAATTCTTTTTTTTTCTTGATAAAATTTTCATTTATCTAAATGGGGAGTTATTTAAAAGCCCTATATCTACATATATCTATATATATATATATGTAATTTTTGATTCCCCTTTTGATATTTTAATAAAAATATCAGTTAGACTAAATTTTGAATTGTTAGGTTCAAATTAATTTTGGCTTTAATAACTTTGCATTCAGAAAATGACATTCTATATATTATATACAATAAAAAAATTTTTAAGAGGAATTTTCTACATAGAAAAAAATTCATTCTTCAAGTTGTTATAAAAATATTCTTAACATTAGATAATATTTCATTTTTAAAATTTCTTGGATAATAAATTTATATTTAGATTCCTCTTAAAATCTTATATATCTTACAAAAATTGAGGAGTATGAAATTATTGATTAAATAAGCGAATGGATTTTAATAATAATTGGAAAAAAATTTTGATAATAATAAAAAAATCCAAATTTATTTATATCAATAATTATCATAACATTAAAATTTCTGCAAGATATATGCTTATATATATTTCTAAGCCCACCGTCCATTAATTACTCTTTTGAATGTTAAAATTTACTTTCGTAATATTTGATCATGATCTCATAAATAAAAATAAAAAAAAAAACACCTTTTATGAAACTTAAATGTCTATATAGCACAAAAAATATATAATTAAAACAATATAAATGAATATATATGTAAAATTGGAAAAATTCTAGAAAATATAATTTCATTGGTATTAATTAAGTGTTTTATAACCTCAGCCAAATAATAGAATTCGTTTGAAGATTTTGTCAAATGCTTTCAGCTAGGCATTCCAAACACCACATGCTCACCACAAGGAGGCAAGCGAATTTTATTATTTGGGGATGGTGTATATATATAAATATAAATCACTTTAAAAAGAAACCGGGGTAGCAGCGTCGTTTGGAATAGAGATAACAAACTTTAAATAAATAATATTTTAAAAATATAACGAATCTGCTGCCATTGTCTCTTTTGTATGTTAGAGGAATGAATGTATGTGTGTGTCTGAAAAAGAAAAAAAAAGAACTCGAGAATTCTTACTTTATTCATTGTTTTTTTAACTTTTATCGTTTTTTTATATATATATATTTAATCACATATCTAATATCGAAGATTTGTACTGTTTTTCTGATCTTTACGATCAATTTCTTGTATATTATTCTCTCAGTGCATATTCTTAGATCGTGGGCCAAATAAGAGACAGGCTAGAAAGTGATTTGTGTGATTAAAATGAACTATTATTTGCCGACTTTTTTTGGTTAATATATATAAATATATTTATATATATTTATATTAATATATATATATATATACATATAATCAAAAATTATATAATACATGTATGCATGATTGTTATTAAGCTGTTGTGATTATTCGATATTAAATAAATAAATAATTTCATGTCTGAAACAAAAACAAAAAACGAATAGTTTACAGTTGCTGTTAAATGTGTTCGTGTCTAAATTATTTCTGCAAGCATAATTCAAATATGATTTAAAGGCTGAGGGCTAATCATTTATTTTGTTTTTCTGGAATGGATGAGTTGAAAATGTCTATGAATTTAGTGGGATGTATATATTATATTATATCTTTTAAATGAGAATGAGAAATGAAATTAGTACATTTATTTTTTACGTGAATATTATTATCATTTTTTTTTTATGTTGTGATTATTTTTTTAAGAATATTAGTTATAAAAAGAAGGGTCCTCTTGTTTTTTCAAAACATCTCATTTATGTACTTAAGATGGTCTGCGATGCTCAAATTGTCTATTCTAACAAACGGTTTGTGATTATCGCAAATTATAGCGATAGACTGATTGATAGACGGCCCTTCGTTCTCATTTTTTATTTGTTAATTAATGACTAATCATTCAATTTTCTCAGACATTAAAATATGTTATGTAAAGTTTTTTTTTTAATTTGCTTGCAAAAATAAAATTTTTATTCAAATATTATTGATTAAATATGTTATTTAAGTGTTCAATATTTGAGCATTATGTGTAAATATATATGAATGTATTATATTAAGTACAAAATGTTTAATAAATAATCGTATGAAATAAAATGATTTTTTTTTTTATTAAATAAAACCATTTATATTAATTAAAAATTACAAAATAAGATCTTTTTGCATTTTTGAAAAAATAAAGGATTATCACCGATTTTTTGTGTTCCGGTACCGCCTCTAGTCAGCAAAGGAGGTAACTTGAAATATACGTAGTGGCTCAGTTTTAGTCGTGTGGTTTTGGTTCTGACAATAAAAGCTGTTGCAACCTGCACTCTGTTATTTAGGCTCGGTGCTGTCGAGGTCTCAATCATCAAAATAAACATATAATAATTATTATTTAATAATCAGTTTGGTAAATATTTTTCGCATTTTCAATAATATTATTTTGTCTAATTGCAATTCTCAATTTAAAGTTCCCTATTTATTGGGAAAGACTGGTATTTAGTTAGGGAGCCTCATACTAAGCAAAAGGAAAAGGGGGACAAGGACTCCTTTCTCTCTCACGTTTTACGCATTCACGCATGCCGTATAGATTGCAGGTCTCGTTTATTTCTCTATCAGCTCCTATCAGGTCAAATCGGTCTTTCATTTGAGGGGGTAGGGGGGGGACCAAAGAGATACTTTACCCTGGCTTGATCATATTTTTAATTATTTATTTTAATTATATATATGGCCAGCAACCCCTCTTTAAAACGCAGTGTCTGGAAATCCAGTCCTTGCTCCTCTCTTCTCGACTCCCTTCTGATCAAATTTTCAGTCGCTTTATCAAATTTTGTTCTTAGTGAGGCGTTTTATGCTTTTTAATAGGCCTGGAAGTAGAGGATAGATAATTGAAGACTTTTAGAATGCTCATTCCATTTTCATGAATATATTTTTCTTGATTCATTTTTCTTAGAAATATTTATTTTTTGTAATTGTAGAGGTTATCATTAAAACTCACGAGAAAATAAGCGGCGCATGCGCAAAGTTGATTATTTCCCTCTCACTCTCACGTTAATGGCATTTTAGAATGAGGAAGAGCATGCTTGTAGAATCAGGTCTAAATAAGGGGTAAAGGGATGAAGCCTTTGCACTGATTGGCATTTCTATTGACGTCACAAACCACCTAATAATAAATATGCAAAATTTTGTGATCGAATCCTAAACCCTAAAGAAGAGAGATGTGGAAGTCACATAAATAAATAATCCCTATATGTGAAAGTTTAAACAGGTGTCTAATCAAATTTGAAACCTTTTTAATATTAAAATTTAAATTTAATTTAAAAAATATTTCGTGAATAGAGAAATCGTTTTATTTATAGAAAAAAAGTCAATTTGAATCCTTTATTGAATCAAGTCAATTAGAATTCATTTCAATATGAATAATTTAAATATTCTTGCATCATAGCTTTTATTTTCCGGCTTTTTAATGGCAAAACGGAACTAAGGAAAATCGATAATGGTGCTCTATGAGCAATAATGAATAAATTACCAATATGATAATTGATTCACCAAATAATTAATTGAAAACGTATAATAAATATATTGATACATACATATTTGAAACATTTTAATTATTATATTTATACCTTATGTATTTTTCATTTTGGAATTCTTTTTGTTCAGGACGAGCTGAAAATTTAAAATGAAATCATTAATTAAGTAATTAATCCCATGATTTAAAAGTAGGAATAGAAATTCCTACATTAATAATTTTTAGTTAGATAGAAAAGGGAGACTTTCTGGACCATCAAGAACTCACCAGAATTAAAACCTATATTTATTAATATTCTCCCTCCCATTTCAATGAGCTAAATGAGATAAATTTATTGCGATTTTCCCAGCGCCAGTTTTTGTATCTAACAAATTCTATAGTGAGCACCAAAAATTATTTGGCTCCACATTTAAGGCTCTCTGCGATTCAATCTCTTAACTACTCAGATCTCTTTTCATTCAGATGAGATCTGTTTCGGGAGTCAGATCGCATGAGTTACAGAGATCGGATCAATCAATTCAAAACAAGGTCAACTCGCATCGTTAGTAACCATTAGATTGATACATACAGTATACTTAAAAAATTTAGATTTGGGAAAAAAATTATTCATTTTTTTTTAGAAGGGTTTTTTATTATAAATAATTAATTGAATATATAAAAACTACTCACTGTTGCATTGCCCTTGAAAAACTCGAACATCATCTATTGCAAAGCCGCCATTCGTTGTTTTGACAACAAAGCTGAACCTTATATTTACATCAGAAGGCTGCAAAGTCAATTGAGCAGGAGTCCAAACAGGCCGGAGAGTGTTCATCTCCTCTGCTCCTAATTCCCACACCTAAAAACGTTGACGAAGGATGTATTTAAGTTACTATTAATCGGTAAAGATCCAAAAAATAAAGTCTCTTAAGATGGGGTTTTGAAAATATGACACAAAAACATCCTGAAATCTATAAAAAAAATTAGGTGATTTTCTTTTTTGTGCTAATTTGTGATAAATTGGATATAAATAATCAATTCCAGGGCTCTCTTTAAATACATCGAATGCAATTTATTATTAGGCCGCCTCTCTCAAAAAAATTAATAAATTTACAAAAAATATTCGTGGGGAAAAGAATTCGTAAATAAATAATACTATCGAAATTTTATCTTTTAACCTTTATTTAGAAATGTTTTTGCCTCCCCCATCCTCTTCCCATTGCATCCCCCTACTCCTCTTTTTTCTGCTTCACATTAACATTTGTAGGGAACAGAATTGTTAGGCTTTTCGGGTCTTTGAAAGGGTTGCTCAAGAGCAATGCCCTCAGCATGCCTCACTTGAACGAGCCTTCTCAAGTCAATTTTGATTGATTATGTTTAAATAAAATTTTGCCGGAAAGATAATAAATAGAGACAAAGTATCTAAACTTTTTTATTAATGGTGTAACAGCTTATTCAGAATAATGATAAAATTATATCTATTATATATTTATTATTTTTTCTATAATAAAACTATACTTAATTTTTAATCAAAATATTTTTAATTAAAAAAATTTAAAACAATGTTAAAATTTTGTCTTTTATTCATATTTTAGATGAGTATTTTTTTTGCTGAAATTTTTTGTTTTTATCATTTTTAGCTTGTACATTCAGGAAAACAGTTGCTTGTTTTTAAAAATAAACGATATGAAGGACCGGATAAGTTTCTTACGGCAGTTAGGTACAAGTTATAAAAGCCTAATAAAGACTTTCTTGTTCTTTTATTTATCCGCAGGGAGTATAAAAGGGCTTAGAAGTCACAAATTATTGTTCTAGTTCAGACATGAGGTTCTTAGGTCACATTTCTATAGATCTTTTTAAAAGTATTTGTCATATTTCTAAATAAATATTTAAATAAAATAGTTGCATTTTTTTATTTAAATCATGGTTGAGTGTTAGATCTACAACCACGCCTATGTTCTGGAAGGCTGAATATTCTGGGTTCCAACCTGATCTCAACAATCTATTTCATTATATTCATTTTTGAAATAAAAATTATTATTTGTATAAGTCATTTTACTGTTTTATTAATGTTAAAATTATATTGGTAATAATTCTCCGTTTCGATTTACCAAATTCTGGCACAAGTGGTTCAATTAGTTATCAAACGATAGACTAAGAACTGACTTGGCTCTCTGATTCTATTGCTATGTTTACAAAACGAACACAGTGGGCCACTTTGAGCTCATTTAAAGAGTGAGTTAAAAGTTTATTAATTTATTAAATACTATATATTTAAAAAATGGCAAATGAGGGATTTAAAATAATGACAAAAAGAAAATAAAAAATTTAAATCTAAAAATGATATTCAATGACTTTTTAAAATTATAAAAATAAAATTTCAATCATGTTTCTCAATATATTTTTTATTTTATTTTAATAGGATTTACCTAAAAATCCTTTTTCTTAATTTCATATTATTTTTAATAATAATAATAAATATTTCCTAAATAATTTTTTTATATATTGTGATTTTTTTATAGATTAAGAATTTTAAAGTGTAATATTCGTCAATTCATTTATTCAAATTCATATTTATTAAAAGTTATTTATAAATTGATTAGTTTTTCTATTTTTGAATTAATAGCAGCATAAAACCAAAAAATATAACTTATTTCAATAAAACTTTATAATTTCCTGCAATAAAAGTTCAACTGATCTCAACCGAACTTCTTTTTCATTGGATCATTGGGCTCAGATAAAGCTCAGTTATTAACTGAGCTTTAGATGAAATTTTTTTAAATCAAAAGCTCTAAATATTTGCCTAAAATTTAATTGGGAGAAAATATTTTATTTGAAAATATTAAAAAAAAAAAAACAAACAAGAAAATGAATTAAAATATATTTAATACTCACTCGAACTGCATTTTCTTTTTTCCCATAGCCCAAATAAATTCTAAGTTGGGTATTTTCTCCTGCTCCAAAAGCTGCGAACCAAAACGTCAAACAAATTGATATTTGACTTTTAAATGGTGGACTCCAAACCCAAGCTTCTCGTCGATGAATTCCAGTCGAAAAAGAATCAAAAAATATATATCCTCCTAAAAGAAAAAAAAAAAAGCAACTGTTATCATATTCTAAAATAATTAGAGGTATTCAAAATAACTAGGGTTTAAATTCAGCTTAGCGCAAAAAAATATATGTTACCTATTTCGTTTCAAGTTATAGAGAGGTTATAGTTACCGAGATCCAATAGAATTTAATTAAATTTACTAATTCCTAGTCCTCTTGAAATAATTTAATACTTGCCTGGGGCGGAGAAGGTTTTATCCCCCAGTTGAGTTGGAGAGTGAGTTAGAGATGCTTTTTGCCAGGTATCACCAATTGAACTCGAAGAATTTATCCATCCAGAACAAATGCCTTGATCAAAAGTACAATCCCCAGGATGGGCAGAGGCATACGAAGGAATAACTTTTGAGAGAAACACAAAAAACACTTTAATATTTAATTTAAATTTCATTATTATATAGTTGTTATTAATTAATTCTTTTCTTTTTAATTGGGTGGATTTATTTATATAAAATATCAATCCATCAACACACTTAAACCGAAAAAATTGTTTGTATATTTTTACCGTTGCAAAGAGTATCAAAAACTGTAATGTCATCAATAGCGATGTCTCCACTGGATCTTATAGACCCCCAATCAGCTAAGAAGATCAACTGAAAAAAAATAAAAAAAGTAGATGATATGCAGAATAGCGATATCACAAGATAATTTTTATATTATATCTTAATGAGAAGGTAAACTTGACTTTTATACAAAAATTCCTCACTGATAGGAGGCCTATATAAAATTAAAATTTACTTGAAAAGGAGCTGATTCTTTAATAGGTATTTGAGCGTATTGCCAGCTAGATCCTTGGTTGTTATATATTTGCCAAATTGTTTTAGGAACACTCTTGCCCGCTGGTAGTACTTGTACTTTGAGAAAACCCAAAGCAGATCCCGAAGGATAAATAATAGCCTCATTAAGTAAATACCTGAAAAAAATTTATTGTTTTTATGGCTGTTTGGATTTTATTTATATTTGATACATTACAAAAGGGTGGTTAGTGTAAAAAGATCAGGTAAAAATTTCAAGGTCAGGACGAAGAAATTATAAACAAAAAGGCTAAAAAAGATAAGATAAAATTTTGAAACTTATCAAGCTCGAAAAAAGGAACAAGCCTGTATTATTTATTAGTGAAAATTTTTCCACTTTAGTAAAAAACTATACTGAATATCAATAAAATTGTCTATAGGACCTTGAAATTTATTCGCCAGGAATTCAAGGAAGTTAAACTTTCACTGTTTTGAAAATGTGAATTTTCTTTTTAATTTCAAACTCCTAATGAACAAAACAAAAAAAAATGCATACCAAAATGAGATGCAAACAGAAGAGGAGAGTTTTGGAAAGTTCCGAACAATCGAACTGGGATTTCTCTCTTTTACAAGTGAATTCTTGGTCAGAGCAAGGAAATAATCTGTAGAATAATAGATATTATTAGTGGTTTTAATAATAAAATAACTAATAAAAAAAATATTTCTAATAAAAATTTATTTTTCGAATAAAATGAAATCATTCTTCAATAACTTTGCTACGGCTCGGAATGACTATGTTTAATATAAAGCAGAAATTTTAAAAAATGGGAGGACAAAACGGCCAATACAATATAAATTAAATAAATAATTAAATATAAGAACCATTAAGCGAATTCTGCTTGGGTCCCATCGACATCGGTCTTCTCCTGAAGATGTCATTTTCATTAGATAACACTCGGACCCAACCGAGGCTTTTGGAGTCTTTAGAAGGACTCCAGTCGCAGAAATCAACCTCAAAAGAACAATCGCCTCGAAGAGGAGCAGCCACCTGAGGAGAAACTGACCAAAATACCATGGAGAATAAATTTTGTTTAAAAAAAAGATCCAAACGATTTCTATTAGCCAAACTTTACAAAAGTTCAAATATTTATTTTATTCTTATTTTATCAGAACTTAGATCAAAGATTCCCAAATTTTACTAATCATTGAGCGACCTTTATTCTCTATTATTTGATTGTTTACAAAAAACATTAGTGTTTAAAAATAAAGAAAAAATATTTAAAATCATTTTTAATTTGGAGATTTAGGATTTTTGACGGAACTCCTCTGTTACTGCAAGACCTAAAATTTCAAATTGGGAACTTCTGACTTAAATAAAAAATTTTTTAATCGCTTAAAATAATTATAAAAGAATTTGTTCTTTTTTTAACTTTTTTATATTCTTTTGATATTTAATTTGAAGTTTTGAAATTATTCTTCCTTTTTTATTTTATTTTTTGTTGAGGACATTTTGTTTATCATATTTTTAAAAATACTTTGAAGTTTCAAATAACATCTGAATATGTATATATAAAATAAAATTATAAATGTAAATGATATTTCAAAGTATTCAAGAAAAGAATTTAAAAAACTGACTATATAACATATAAATATGTACTTCACTTTTCTAATATATTATTGAATTAACTAACGTTTTGTTAAATTTTTCTTGAGAAAGTATATTGCTAATTCTCTCTCTTCCTTCAGTCTGTAGATAGAAATAATGAATATAAAATAGTATATAAAACAGGAATAAAATTTTTATTTATACTAGGAGCTCAGTAGTAGGGGAGAGAGGCTTCTCTTTCTACCACGTTAATGTCAGATTTCTTTGTGGCTAGTTGCTGGGAACATTTTGTCTACTTGGCTAAAAAATCAGAATGGTCTGGAAGGGTCTAGAGGAATATAATGTGCATTAATAAAAGTATCTAATACCAGGACAAGGGCCTTCGGAAATGTTGATATCATCAATAGCAATGTCTCCCAATCCGGGAACTCCCACACTAGACTCAAAAATCACCTGCAACAGAATTGATATCTTTTAATTAAATAAAGAAATTTTAACTTATAAAGAAAGAATTTGGTGTGACTAAATGCACATTACACAACTTTCTATTACCTAAGGTAAGGAAATCTGAGAGATGTGCTGTCACACCAGATTTTTGGCGTCGGGAAGATCATCTTCTAAATAATTGATATGATGAATTTTAATCAAAATCGTTAGACCGAATTTTAAGAAAATCGATAAAAAATTTAAAAAGTACATCAGTAAAATACTAGTACTCTTTGGCCGATTTAATTCAAAAGCTTAGAGGTGCATGCGACGATATATTAAATATAAAATTTCAAACTTGTATGTTTTTCGTTTTTTATAAATCTCGTTCACAGACAATCAGACAGGCCATTTTTTATACTCAGGAGACCTCAAAACGTGTATTTCCGTTGAAATCTCATCATCGATTTTTTTTGCAATACTTTCTCACTATATATTACATATATAGATAAGAGAAAGTAAATATACAGGGAAATTGCAAAGTAAATTTAAGATTTTTCTAAAGAGCTTCACTGAATATGTGTTTAAATATTAAAATAAATATTCAGGATTAAAAAAGATTCTTCTTCTTCCTCTTATCTTTTTCTTATTATTCCCGAATAGATCAGTATAGGAAAGATAAGAAACAAGCGAGAGGGCAAGCCAGCCCTATGAACAGGCTGTCGCTTAATGAGAGGGGACTGTAAGTTTCGGCAAAGCTCAGTTCATCTCGGTTCGATTTTTTAATTAAACAATTAATCGTATCTAAATTTAATCAAACTGAATCTTTTAACACTTGTTGATTTTATATTTCTAAGCAGTTGAGTTCGATTCCATTAGTTTCGGTTAATTAAATATTGAATTTAAAATTTGACTCGGAGCCAGTATTAAAAAAATAAAAACTATTATCATATCAATTTCATTTCATTCTTTAATAGAGTCCCGAATAACTTTTATATTATTTTCATTAAAGAGCTTAGATTAAATTAAGTTGACAGTTATGTAAATATACCAAACAGTTGTTGGGGAATTTTTTTTTTTAATTGATTTACTATTTGGGTTGGAATTTACAAAACTGATTTTCTGTAATGTTTAATAGAATGCTTAATAATATTAATAATAATAATAATAATAATAGAATTATTGCATAATAACACGCGGCTGTTTATAGTGAAACAGTGAATTAGATGCAAATTAATTTGCTCTCTAACCATAGGGTGCATAAATCGGACCTCTCAGGCCTGATGTAATATTTGTTTCAAAGGGCCTTCAAGGCTAATAAAATTCAAGAACCGAGAATCATTGATATTCCAACTAAATTATTTAATCAATCAGACAAGGCAGTTTTTATAAATATAAAATCTCCTTTGACTAATAAGCGATTCATCAGAAAAATTTTCACGCTTTCAGAGACAGAGATGTTTATACATGGATAAATTGAATCTCAAGAGGAATTTATTTCGAGATATAATTCGATATATTGAGGTAATCAAGCATAAAAATGAGGCGGAATTCTCCAATTTAATCTCTTCTCTTCCAATAAAAAACACAAATGTCCTTCCTATTTTTAAACTTCTTTCTCATACAAATAATTTCAATTAAATTAACGATATCTAATCACAATAAATAATTCATTAAGTAAAAATGAGGATTGAGTGATTTTTAAAAAAAAAATAAAAAATAGGACGTGCTTGTAAATTAAAAGGATATTTGAATAGAGCATTTATTAAAAACGAATATCGATTTTTAAGGTATAGTGAATTTTCTAATAATTGATCAAATGACCTGATGATTTTGTTCAGAAGCTAAAGAAACAGCTGCTGGGAACCAAGCATTTGCAGCTGAACCAGAAAGAGACCAAAGAACTTTCTCCACAGCATTTGAAGGATTTTTGTCCAAAACTCGAAGTAAACCCACATGAGGTCCCCACATATGGTACCGAAAAAACAGACAAGAAGGTCCATCTGGAGCTAAAAAATAATGTTGCTTTTAGAACACATTTACCCTAATAATATTTAGTTTAACTAGGAATAATGGCTTTATTTTAAGTTTAATACCTCAAGTTTATTATGAAAATTAAACATTTTCTATGCTAAAATTTAACGACTTTCTTAATAGCTACTATATTATTCAATTCAGATGTATAAAGTGGCTAGGCAGGAATACCTTACATTTTCAATCAAAATCAAGTTAATGGAACAAGTGACGTATTGTTTATTTTTGGCATAATTAGGCACATGAAATAATATTATTACTTAAATTATTTGGATAAATTTAAATTTCATTTCACTAATGTGAATGCGTCGTTTATTGTTTTCAGGGGTCGAGGGGTTTTGGTAAGCCTAAAAGTACACTGAAATGAAAATGATAAAAAGGTCAAATGAAAAATTCATTAAGAAAAATAAAACTAACAGAGGGAACCTGTCGGGAAAGCGAAATTTCTTGGATTTGAATGTAAAAAATAGTTAAAAAAAAAAAAAAAAGTAAATCAAGCACTATAAAAGTTCAAAAAATTGCCAAAAATTTTAAATATATTTTTTTTTATAAATTTCAAAGAAAATAAAAGAAAAATGAAAAAAGATATATATTTTTGAAAGTGATATTATCTTTGCATTTTTTAAATCTTTTTCGGCATCTGAGGCCATTTAGACTCCGTCCTTATTTATCTATATTAATTGTTAGCCAATATAATAAAAATAAATTTTTGTCGCTCAGGATGGGAAGCAAACCACGGAACTTTGGTCGTGAGGCGAGACCTCTACCTCTGCATCAGGCGATAGGGCAATCTTTGCTTGTATTTACTAGAAAAATAATTTACTGATATTCACTATATAAATATAAATATATACGTTACCAACGTGAAAATTCAAAAATTATTCCTACTCTAAAATTATGAAAACCAAAGCACACCCCCCACCATTACCATTCACTCTACGACTTCTCCCTAGCTTCCCAGCTTCAATACTTATAAGAAAAACTCTCTCTATACCGCTCTGAGAATCGGAGAGTAGACACAGTATAATTTTAAATAAAATATCAACGTAGGAAATTTCTTACCAAAAGATTATATTTACAATAAATTACTTATAAACTTGAACATATTTAAAGATTTTTCTAGAAGGGAGAGAGGGGATACAAGTCGTGATTACTCCCGCTAGCTTTCTTAGGATTATAATGGGGTGGGTTTCCTTTTCTATTCCCCATTAAAAATAAATATGTAATATTAATATAAAAAAAAATTATTTAATAAAATACCAGTGGGTGGGAGAAAAGGACTGGCAAGTCTGGCTTTATCACCAGGTCTTCTTGGAAAAGAGGAATCCACGTATGCGAATCCTCCACCGTTTTCAATATTATTGTCACTTACTGGCCCAGTGACCGGACTTTGACTTCCTCGGCTCTGAAAGTAAGGTCTATTTTTAAAATAAATCAATGTTCACTAAATTAAAAAAATTTAGTCGGTGTAAATAAAATGATAAAAATTCAATCAATGGATTAATTCCCGGATTGAATTTTTGAGTTCAAAATCTGAAAAATAGATAAATTTTTCTTACTAGTTGCCAATCAAAATCGTCATCTTGTAGATTAGTCCAGGTGCAAAGATTGCTAGAAAAAGTACAGTGGATGCTGCATTCACTCCCAGGCAAAAGGGAAACTTCATCAATGGCTATATGCCCTCTATATAAACGGTTTGGGTGATTTACTGGCACAGGCAGAGCTTCAAAAGAAATCTGAAATATTATTAAAAATTGATACAATTCAATTATTCCATTCAAATATAGATATTTAATAAAAATTCACTCTATGAGGTTGATGTTCTACATATAATAAATTAGTTCTTCTCCAATCAGTCCAACGATGATAATGGGCTTCCCAAATTACTCGTTTTAAATTGGTTTTATTACCAAAAATTTGAGAGATATTTGAGGCCAAAGGAGTCACGAATACACGAAGAGCTGCTGGACTAAGGCCCGAAGTGGAATATCTAGTAACAAAAATTGTTATTATTTAAGAAAAAATAAACATCAAATTCTAAATATATGATAGAAATGAAACTCGAATTCTCAATTTAGAGTTAACAATGTATTTATCATAAGGTGCATAAATTCGTTCATGTTTGGTTGCTGGAAGGTAGGCAACCCATATGACGAACTTACTAATAATTTTTCGTTTCGTTCTTCAGACCCACTCTAGAGCAATTAATTGAAAAATTCATTAGCGTTGGTCATTTGGGCAACCAAACATGAACGAATTTATGCACCCCATAGTACTTAAGAACTTATTCCTTTCGCTTTCATATTTGGTCACCACGAGCTACAAAACATAAACCCGTGTATTCCAAGATATAAAAGGCAAGTCATCAATATCATAAACATGTTTGAAAATCGATGGAGGGACTGCAAGTGGAATATTTGTGTTGATTTACTGTAAATAGATGAACCTATAGATTTTTCCTTCTGACATATACTATAAATTTAAATATAAATATAACATACAAGTATATATACTAGTATATATATAGTAAATATACATACCGTTATTATTAAGTTTTTTTGGGCATCTGACTGTCTTTAGACTCCGTCCATATTTATTTCATTTAATTAGTAGAAGTGGTGTAAATATGGAGGGGGGATATTGTGATAGATGTACAAGATATATTAAGAAAGAAAGTTAGAATTTTTCTTTCAATTTTTTTTTTTACTATTTTTTTTTTAATATTAAAAAACTCTTGTTTTATTTCATTATCTTACAGGTCTAACTTAATTTTTTTCATTCTAACTCCAATTTTAATTTAAATAAATATGGAAGGGATCTAGATGGCTTGCGAAAAAGACAAAAAACTCATACATTTGTGTAATATTTTCACATCGCCTGGATTACCATTTTTTTTTTGTTTGTCAAAGAAATTTCCCATTCCCCACGAGTTACGCCACTGATTGGTAGGCAATATTATTTAAATAAATTTTTGTCGTTCAGGTTGGGAACCATTGACCGTTGGAATGAGCAGCGAGACCTACCTCTACCATTGTTCAAGAGGACAGGGGCAAAGATATTTATTAATATTTATAAATAATAAACATATTATTTAAGATCTACTAAAATTTACAAAAATATTTGGGAAGAATTCATTAGTTTTTATAAGCATATAATAAAAATAAAAATCTTTAGTCCCTGGTAGATAGGCAACCAATACGTAGATATGTATGTTTGATTATCTCAAACGCAGGGGCATCAAATAAAATTATTTTTAAATAATTTTTTTTAACACACATTTTAAATATATTCAGGTATGATAAATTAACAAACATTTAAACATATAATCAGATATAATAATGCCAGAGAGTTGTATTCGTGCAAGTAAAGATAAAAATTCATTGATAATTATGAAGTATTCTTGGGAATCATTTTAGATCATTTTTAATTTTATAGATTTTTAATGAACAAGAAAAAAAGAGAAAACGCCCCTCCTCATTCAACAGCCCAAAGGACATCCCTAAAAGCCCTATGTACATTACAATTTAAAATAAAATAAAATTTCAAGATGGTCAAACAGAATGAACAAATAGTTTTATTCGCGTTTCAAAAAAGTGACTTATAGAGGTTATGTATTAATATTCTTAATTGGGCTCAAGGACCAGCTGTCCCCTCACTCCAAAGCTTTATGAGAAGTATACGCAAAAAAACAATGGAAATATAAAAATTTTATTTTATGCGACATTGTCTTCTTTAATATTAATATTGAAAGGGTTAAAACGGTATATTATAAAATTATTTTGTATAACTTTTGTGAATGCATACCCCTTAGCTGTCCATTATTCTAAATTTTATACCTCATTATTCGAAAAACCTAATTGACTTAGTCACTTTTATTTCGTTTTATGCATGGTAACTTTAAATAAATGTTTTTTTATTAAATTTTTCGCATACTCTTAAACAATTCGTACTCCGGTTGGCGATTATTATTATAATACACCCTAGTATAAAATTAATTGTTTCTCATTTTGAATGAATTGCCATTTTATAACACTAGGCCAATAGGATACTAATAATTAACATTGTAACAAAGAAAATTCATTTTTTTTTTTTTTGTTTTTTATTGACCTAAAGAATGGCCCAGACAAAAAAGATCACTAGATTAAATTAAATTAAAATAGAGCACTTAATTGATAAAACTTTTATAAAAAAAAAAAAAAAAAAAAAAAAAAAAAACATTAAAAAGTTATATAATTAAATAATTTATCAATAAATAAATAATTAAGTTCATTTCATCGGCAAAAACTTTTTGACAACGATTGTGGACCAAGCGAGTAGGCCAATACTGTCCGTGAAAAGAGAGGCGACGTGTGCCTTCGCGACCCATAGTCTGGTGTGCAAATATCGATTTGCAAAAGAAACTACAACATTCCGAATTGGAGACGTCGCGTCGACGTAATTTTTGTTTTTTATTGTTTTCTGAAATTTTAATACTTTTTTATTTATAAATAAAAAATTGTTAAGACTTTTTAATTTACTCTGTCGATTAATAATAAAGATTAAAAAGACAGGAAATAAAATCACTCCGGAAGCTTAAATTAAAGAGATGTAACAAATCAAATTTGATTAAATTCAAATTTATTATTACAATAAAGCAACGGAATTTGAGATCGACCGAAAGGCGGTTTGATATTTCAAGAAACTTTGAAGTGCCTCTAAAAACAATTAAAATTT
The DNA here is from genome assembly GCA_010014785.2 of Anisolabis maritima. Taxonomy (NCBI): domain Eukaryota; kingdom Metazoa; phylum Arthropoda; class Insecta; order Dermaptera; family Anisolabididae; genus Anisolabis; species Anisolabis maritima. The sequence goes on along the minus strand of JAAAKE020093687.1, from coordinate 22,508 downwards.
GAAATATTAACCTTAGGCTTTGATATCAAGCGTTAAAACGCACTATGCTCAACTCTTCAGTGGCATTCACAAACAGGATGTCAAAACCGGAAATTGAAGTATTCCTATAAACGGAACTATAAAGTAGAAGTAGAAGTTCTGAGATCGAAACTCAAGTAAAGTATCTCTGGAAATTCAAAGTTTTTTTTTTTCCAGGAAATAAATTTAATTTAAGAAAAGAAACCCATTTCAGGGAAAATTATTTAAATATTTGAATATCTCTAAACCAGAGATGAGAGTATGTGTTTAAATTGTTTGCAAATCTTGATTTGTATGCCAATCGAGTGTATAAAGAAGATGCCCTGCGCTCCTTAAACCTGATTTTTGATATGATGAATTTTGACATTTGGAAAAGTATAAATTGCATGGATGAAGAGGAATGAGTAGGCGGTCCCGATCATGATACGAACAAAAAGATAGGAAAATCTCAATTATTAGCGATTCTCTCTGAAATTTAATTTAAATTAATAATAAATAAAATAAATTATTTTACCCGAAAGATAAACATGTTCCTATAGGTCCAGTACTTGCCAAACTTGGAGTTGCTAAAAGTGCATAATCTTCAATTTCTGAATTTCCTGAAGGAGGAAGCTCAGAGGTCTCTACGAAGGCATAGCCCCCTGCAATCAGTTACTAAACATATTAATTGATATTCTTAGAAATAAATTCTCACATTATTTTACATTTATGACTTTCCTTATACAAAATTAAAAGATTAGGAAAAAGATCCCATTCAGTGTTTTCCAATAATTAGAATAAGTTTATATTTGAGATGATAATATAAAATAAATGAAAACAATATGAGGAAAATCACCTTCTTACCAATTAACAATTCAGATTTAGGAATAATTTATGAAGAAATTTTGACAAGGGGTACTTGTGAACACCAGAAAACAGAAGAAACCTGGCTCGTTTTTGAGTGAGCTGTGTCTCGTGCTGATAGTCTTTCTCGTGCCAAATCAACCATTTAGCCTGCAGCTCCATCTAGAGTTCAAAAATGTATACAATCTTGGTCTGTTGTGAATAAATATAACAATTGGCAATTGTAACTTGTTCTCAATGACCACTTTGCATATGCTTTGATCATTTTATTGGTTTTTCACATCTACACAATTAGGAATATATAGTGTGAACTTTTCTCACTACTCATTCATTTTTATGTCCTTTAAAAATAGTTTTAAAATAAATATAAACAAACAAAAGTGAACTGAACTTTATATGGGGCTGCAGAGTAAACTTGACTTGACACCGTAAAGACTATCTCCAAGAGACTCAGCACATATAAATTAGTAAGTTGAACCAGGTTTTATCTGTTTTCAAATGTTCAAAACCACGAGTATCCCTTGTTAACACATCTAAAAGGTGTAAATGACGATAGATTGGGCAGAAACTAGCCAAAAAGCTAGTATTTTGGTGTTGTTTCTTTTTTTCTAAACGCTCTTTTACATGAGCCAATTTATTAAGTAAGAAATTGTCCCCAATTTGAATTGGTTCCTATAGAATAAATTATCTCTGAATTTTTAAACAATTTAGATTGCGCAAAAATGCTCTATTTTCTGACAATATATTAAATGTTTTTAATTTGACAAAGAATCTTTGTCTGTCGACTGATACGCTTAGAAAAATTTTTGTCTTATCTATCTTAGAAAAAACTATACAAAAATAAATAAACAAAAGAAAAATATCCATAATGCTCAGAAGCCGAGCTAATTTATAGTTTATGGTATTGGTTAGTTTCAAACAGATTTTTCAAATAAAGAATTATTTTTTACTCAATGAATTGAATTCAAAGAGAGGACATTTTTTGCTCAATAAATTGGATCGTGTAAAACAGCCTTAAATTTTTAATATTCAACAGCATTAGATTTCTTTATTGCTTTTAATGTTAGAAATCAAAATAATAAACTATAATTGTGCTACATGCATTCTATATTATCTTTATATTAAAAATACCTAACTCGTGGCCATTAGTTAAATCAACTCTTGGGCCTCCTAAAAAATTGGAATTCATTCCAGTGCCTAAACGCCAAGTGAGACCAACATTTAAAAAATCTTGCCATTTACAAGAGTCTTGATCTTCCGATTCTTCGAAGCCACAAATCCCTAAGAAAAAAAATTAAAAATTAAGATCGATAAATGAAAAGAATTTTCTTTTATTTAAAATAATCTTACAAGGAGATTGTAGTATGTTGTTATCATCAGTTTTATTTGCCTCATTAGTAGGTTGTATAGTTATAATTGTAGCAGTAGTGGTAGAAGTAGTTGTTGACGTTATGTCATATCTTGGCTCTTTGATTTCTGGAGCAGGGGTTTCAGGGGGTATTGGAGATGTAAACGAAATTGTCTCTTTTGATTCATTTTCCACAGATATATTTTCTTCCTCAATATCAGAAGGCTATTTAGTAATATTTTAAAAGAGGTATGAGTTGATTTTCATTTTAAAAAAAATATTATTAAATTAATTAGTAAATTGACCAAACTTTTTTTCCCAGCTTGTTTTATATAAATATAGAAATCTTTGTTTGGTGGAATTTTTTACATAATAATAATATAAAGCTATTATAGTCTTTCGCTTTTTAAGTGATTTGTGCAAAAATTAATGAAAAAAAATATAAAAATAAAAAAATGCATTTATAAAAAATTATTTTAAAAAAAATAATTGGAGGAAGGAGTTATTTATATAAAAAAGTACTGGTCAAAAATGTTCTTTTTTTAGGTTAAATTTTTGTTAGGCTTTTTTGCACATGAGTAGAAAAGGACGTTTTGACCTCCTAGGAACCTGTCACTGAATAAAATATATTGTCTTTCTTTCAATTTCCGCTTTTCGCTCCTCCCCCCTTGGGCCCTTTGTACCCTAAAAGTTGAGGAATAAGACCATCATCAGTCACTTTGAGCCGAAATGAACATTAAAATCTTAGAAAATCATATCAACAAACCATTTCTGCTCAGAGTGACTAATGATGAATTTATTCCATTAAAACAGAAACGTTTCATTTTATAGAGGATTCATTCTAATTTAGGTAATTTCTTCTCTATCTTCTTTTCGTTCTACTGTTTATTCAGATTTATGAATGGATCTAATTAATTGATATTAGCGTTACAATTATTAGAATAAAAATAGGCAACAAATTTGCAACATTTTTCCACCCTTTTTAGCCATCGCCACCTGGGAATATGAGATGGCCGCTTTACTACCCTATCGAGTATGCAAGTCATGCTATGTTGATTTTTATTGTTTTTTTTTTTTAAGTTTATGTTGTTTGTATAAATAAATATTTTTTCCTTAATTGAATTTAAAATAACGACGGAGTCTAAATGGTCTCAGATGTTGAAAATGACTAAAAAAAAAAGAAAAAGTCAAAGGGATAAAATAAAATTTCAGTTTTCTCTCCATGATGACGTAAGTTTATTATCTAATCCGCTTCCGCTTAACGGATTGTTATGAAATGGTGCAGTTTTGGAGAGACACGTCTTAATTATTATCACTGAGTTTCAAAAAATTTAGCCTAGCAGGCGCTGAGAAAAGTGTGGTGCGCTATAAATTTTTTTATCACCATCTGAGATGTAAAGATATTTTTAAAAATAGGGGGATCAAATTTTTTATGATCATAATACTTTCCCCTTACTATTATATATAATAATGTGGGAAAGTAAAATTAAATTAAGCGATCCAATATAATATAATTTATTAATTAATAATAATTTTAATATATTTAACTCTCACATTTATTATTTTATTAAAAATATTTTTTTAAGCATTTAGGCCTATTTTATGTATGCAAAATTTCTGCACAATCGAATAATTATTTTTTGAGTTATCGTGGATGAAAGAAATTACACACAGAGACAGCATTCCAAAAATTACTTAAATGAGAACCTGAAAACACATTTTGGTAGCATTAGTTCAATTTCGATTTTTACCTTAATGTTACCTAAAATAACCTTCGGTTAAAAAGTAAAAAAAGTAAAATAAAGAAAAATAGTAGTTCTTAAATTTATTTCATAAGAGAAAGAATAGAAATTAAGTATGAAGGCGTAGAATATCAAATATTAATGAAGAAGGTCAAATGAATTTTTTTGGCAGAAGTAAATTTATTAGCAGGTGATAATAATTGCCGGATACTCCGGAAGTTATTTACAACACATCAGAAGGATCATTCTAATAATGTCATTTATATAGTTGTTATTTCATTCAAGTTAGTTAGGCCATAGAAAGAGAGAAGAAAATTTTATTTTATACAAGAATGTAGTAATACCCTCATCATGAATCACCTGCTAATAAATTTATTCTGCCAAAGAATTATAATTTTTATTTGACCTTTATAATTAATATAAATCTCCCGAATTAAAACGTACCCTTCGAAAACATACAATCGTTGCACTACTCAGTATTTGAATCGTTTTTGAAATATTTCATTAAGTTACTCTTTTGTTTTACAAGTCTTGTATAAATATAGGCCAAAATATTATTATTAAAAAAAAAAAGATGAAATACCAAATTTTCTTCTGTTGTCTCGTTGGGTATAATTTCAGAAGTGGGTTCGACATTTTGATCCTGATCGGTGGAAGATTCTATATTAGTTTCTATAGGTGGAGTAACTCTGGTCTCCTGAGTATCCGAAGTGGTTTCTTCAGCCACTTGGTCTTCAACTGTGCCCCCTTGTTCAGATGGTTCCTCCTCATTTTCCGGCAAATGATTCGATGGTGTGCCCAAATCATCCGGGATAAATGTCACAAATTCATGCTTTTCCACAACTAAGTTGCTTTTGAATAAGGTTCGTTCATTTTCCTACAAAAAAAAATAAAATGTAATCCATCATAAAGTATAATTGGGCGATTGGGTGTAATTTGGTTTACGAATATTTTTGAAGACGAGATTAAATTATCCAATTGTAAAATACTATGTTTTTAAATATGAAAACAGTTTCCTAACTTAGAAAGTGTTGTGAGATGTTAGGCAGAATAATCTTTGGCAAATATAATATGATAGTAGTGATTTATTGTATTTATATTTATTATGCATGAAACTATATATATTTATATAAAATATTTTTAAAATTTCTATTGCCAACATAAAATGGAAGCCTATATTCCGCTTTTGCATTGAATTATTAAAAAGCTGTTCAGTAATTGTGATTAAATATGAATGAATAATTAATTAAAGGTTAATGAGCATAAAAATATAAATAAAATTAATAGTAATATTCTAATTTTAGTTCAAGGTATCAAAAAAATTTTAATAAAATTAATTATGATAAAAAATTATAATACTAATTGAGAGAAGATAATTAACATTTGATGGTAATTGGTTTTCCTTGAATTTAGCTTTCTAGTTCAGTGGACTATCAGATAAATGCCCAGTGGGCATAGGCGTAGCGCCGGGGAGGTGGTAATAAAAATCTATTATTCTAAATAATAAATAAATAAATACAATTTAGAAATGTAATAGATTTATAGAGAGATATTAAAAAATTGGGTAAAATTTATTTATTGTTACTTCAAACTCCTCTTTAATTCTGAAATTAGCCGTAAAGCTTCTAAAAATTAGATGTAAAAAATAGATTCATAAATTATAAATTTAAATTAACAGAGAGTTAATTAAAAAATGGAAGAAAATAAAGAGAAACAAGTCTTTTGGATAGAGACTACTTGATTAGTTATTGGGACCAAGTCAGGGGTCGGCAATCTGTAAATCTTTAATTACATAATTATAATAATCCTAATGTTCTATTATGATTTGGAAATGAATTTATAAATAAGAAATTGTAAGGTTTTATTTTATTATTTCATTAGTGAGTTGATCATTTGAAGAAACCAAATTCTAATTTATACACCCCTGACATATTAAATGGGGATACTTAATAATTCAAACTTTTGAAGTCCAGTACAACTTTAATATCAGTCTACAGCGGGTATTGTTATTTTCAATAATGTTGAAAATTAATCAAGCAATATTTTACTCAATATACTAATATATTTTAGATAAAGCTTATTTCTAGAAAACTGCACAGGGCGTCGAGGACTCGCTATGGAAAAGGTTAAATTAAGACTGTACTTTTCCAGCAGGTACCATTACAATCAATCTCACATGAATATTAGGCTAATATCCTAAAAGAAATATTGGTGTGCTTTACAACTTAAAACAGCTAAATTTGAAAACACCCACCCACCAATGAGGGTCTATTTGCTTTATACCTTAATAGATCTGAAAAAGATCAGTTTAAAAAAAATAAAAACTTCATTATTTATTTCATTGGGTTGTTCAAAAAAATGTTCCGTTTAAAACTTATTATTAAATTATCTAATAATTATTTTTTTCATTTTCTTACCAATAATGTTTTGCCCTCTGACAGGATGAATATGAGCCATATAATGCAAATTCTTAGAAAGGCAGCAAGATCTCTTCTGGGCATTCTAAAAATAAAACTAATTAAAGTTATTCATATTATTAATAAGTATTATAAATATTAAAAATTAAAATATTAAAATTGTTAATAATAATTTTAACATTTTAAGTATTTAAATAATTCATGGTTTATTTGGCAAAAGATTAAATATGAAATTTAATTAATGTTTAAAAATTTTTTATGGAATTATTATAGGGAATCTTATTCGGAACCCAGTCGCTCTTGACTGGAGCAGCGTCATCAATAGCAAAGGGAAGTCACTTAATAAGATAATATAAGATGACAAATTTCTTTAAAAAAAAAAGTTTATTTCAAATAAACTGGCATGATTAAAATGTGAAAAATCTTTAAATACTTTTGAGACATCGAAATGATATTCTATATGACTGGAAAATTTTACATTCTATTTTAACTGTGAAAATTTAATTTCCGGAATGCATCTAAGCTCGGAAGTATACATTAGTGGCTAATGTCACTTATAAAGTATTTCCCTTTTGCAACTATGATACACTGGTTTGCACGGTGTTTGCCCAAAATATTCTTAAGCAGGGTTTCCCAAACTGTGTGGATCGTGGATTAGAATTGGGTGGGTCGCGAAAAAATTTTAAAATATGAAAAAAATAATGCAGCGTCGGAAAATAAAAAATACACAACTTGTTTTAATATTTATTAGTACAAGCTGTCTCAGGTCACGATTCATACTACTTTTGACTAAATACATCAGTCTCTTTATATCCTCGGTCACTTTGGGATTGCGTGTGAAAACCACGAATGTAAATAGGAAAAACAAAAAGCAGGGGCATTTTTCGCGCACTCACATTTTGATCGTAAGTCTGTCAAATAAAAAATATATTTTTATACAAAGAACATGAATTTATTTTTATAAAATATATTTGATTTTACAAAATGTATTTAATTTTCTTAGTATATAATATTCATATTTGTAATAATAAATATTTATACGTTGAATTCGCTGTTTTTTTTTTTTGTTTTTTTATTTATATCATTTTTCTACATTGAGTAACTTAATAATTACTTTTCTTTTCCTCCTTTTAAAGACTACTCAGGAGGGTCGCGGTCCATAAAAATTTGGGAACCCCTGCTCTTAAGTATCCAATTAAGATGAATATGAAGAAAGAACAATCTCTTATTTCGATATTAGAAATCAGACTCAAGTAATTAAAGAGAATGAGTGCACCAAGTGATTGGACTTCCTTCATTTTTACATGATGCTCTTTTGCTTTCGAAGAGCCAAAACTACAAATAGCTTTACTTGTTAGAGAATTTCACATGCATTAGTTAAAACATGTACAAACACAATTACTCAGGAGATTACAATCAAATCATCACAGGGACGAATCAACGTGGTCGTCCCGGGAATTAAATTGTCACACCTCGTATATCATTTGTCTTTGTTATCAGGAGACAAAACAGAAACAAAAATCGATTTTAGAAACAAAGTTAGTTGAAACAATCTATAAAATAACACTATTTCTAGTCGGAGTCATTTCAATGTTTGGGGTGCCAAGCCTGAATCCTCAGGATGGCTGTTTTCTAATTCGTTCAGGAAAAAGATTTATAAAAATAAATTTAAATGAGTAACTGAGCAAATTATTTAGGGAAATCTCGTTTAACGCGATTATTTCTCAAAATTTTCAAAAAGGTTCACCAAGTCAGAACCTCCCTTAATTCGAACCTTCTAAACTAATATTACTATGCGTATCAAAATAAAGTATCTTTTGTTTCATCTTAATAGACATGTGGAGGATGTATATAAAATTTAATTAATAATAATTTAAATAAAGTTTTCACTCCTTTCTTTTTGTCTCTTTATATAGACGGTATTATTTCAAAAGATCATTCTTGTTTAATTGTACGGAATGGAATCAAACATTTATTTCATTTGCCATGAGCAGAGGCAGCCAAATAAAACCCTCTCTAAACTCATCTCTTGAAATTCGGATAAAATTTATTCAGTACTATGAAAAAAAGTTGAGCCTATGATATATATTCTTAGATTATATAATCTATTGTTGCATATATGGCGATATATAATTTATAATTCTTAACACAAATTAATCCATATAGTGCAATACAATAACAGATTCAAGGACTGAAGATAGATGATTATACTTATCCTAGACGTCTCAAATTTCAAGGGGCTAGAGGCTGCCTGCGCCCATCCTGTTCACTCCATAATATTATATTTAATTTTCATTTATTCATTTTTCTCTGCAGATTTCCTAATATCAACTAATTGACATATGTTTAATGATTCGATCAAAGCGAGAAATTCTATCAATTTCCTCAATCAGACCGAGTTATCCGGTGTTTTCCTATTACAAAATTCGAGGGGTAATAATATTTTTCCCCTTCAGGATGAAATCATTGTATGTATTTAGTTTTTGTTAATTTATAGAATTTTTATGAGACCTTGAGAAACCAATTGAGTTTAAAGAGTAATGAGGTTAATAATATGCGTCTGAAGCAATGGTGCAAATAAAAATGCTAATTGCGAGGCATTTATATTTGTAAATTCATTTGAAATGTCGGAATTTGTATAAATTATCAAATCAGGGTTTAATTTATTTTTCAAAAGATTATTCAGTTATTATTTAAATTAAAATGAAACCTCTCCAAATCCTAAAAAAATTAATTACATATTCAAATAAGAGTATATAGAGCTAGCTATTATGCGAAACAAAAAAAGACGTCAACGGGTTTTCTAAAATATTTTTTATTACATTTCACCTAATTATTTGAAAGAATATAGTCATATAGAGATGCTGTTTTAAAGTAAAAATAATTTTTTTCATATTGATTCGTTTATAAATTATTTAACAACAATGCAATTATAAGTATTTGTTAATTAAATATACTCATCCTATTTTAAATGTTTTGATTACATATCTCTTGGGAGTCCATTTAGAAAGTCTAATAGCGTTTAAAAAAGATGGTACTAGGAGGGAATTCCAATGAGTAATGAGTTAAAATCAAATTTGTAAGCTATTTAGTACTGAAAACCCGATTAACAATGTTATGAAAGGAATTTTATTGTACATAATAGAAGAGTGTTTTCGCATTTTCAGAAGCTTAATAGAAATAACAGTTTATTAAATAATAATGCTCTGTAGATATGAATGTGATTATATTATTTAATTAAAGTCAATTATTTGATCAGAAGATTAAGTATGTCGATTAGCTGAATAAATTATGATAGTAGTCTTACAAATTCCGAGTTTAAAATCAACTTTATCAATAAATAAAACGGAACACCATCATAATAAATTACAAGAAAATAACCACAACGGGATAATTATTGACACATAAGATCAGAGGCGCACTAAAGCTGCAAGGGTAGGATATGCGGATGCACTCAGGATAATTTGTCATCATTTGTACCACCTACTCAAAATCTTATTTAAAAAAATTATTTACTTAATTCCTAAAGGGGCCCAGAGGAAGAAGAATTTTTTAATAAAAACGTGTTCACAAACGTCATTTGGAAAGAGGGTTTGTATTTCTTACCCTCAAAATGTTAATTTCTTCTCGCCTTTGTATCCCTCCCCCCTAAAAAAAAAAAAAAAAAACCTCCCTGCTAAAGAGATATTAGATACTATTTATAAGAGAGTTGATAAAAAAATATAGGGAAAGTGAATTTTTCTATCTCACATGTATAGGAAAATAGTAAAAATTTTTTTTTTTTAATAGTCTGGGCAGTTTGGCTAGTATAAGTGAAATTAAGCATGTAAAAAATCCCGTAGAAAATTCAACTCAACTAGCAAGTAAAACGATTAATTATTAGGACTAACAGTGACTCGACCATAACTAATAGCATTATGCAGCGAATTGCATTCGTCGGAATAATAAAATTTAGAATAACAAAAAAATTAAATAAATAAATAAATAAATTGATAATATTAAAATAATATATCGTATTTTATTAAACTTTTCAAAATATCTGGAAATAAAAATATTGAATATATTTAGAAAACGATGGAGGAAATTTATATATCTGATCAATGGCAGAGCATATCCTCTCTTAAGAGTTTGTGAGTGACAAATTTAAAATCAGACTGTTTGTTTTAAATTAAAAAAATTATTTAATTAACAAATCTTGCATGTATTGAGCTTCGATTCAGTTGCTCTCAGATCATAAGAGGGTTATGTTATGCTATGTTATAATTGTCCAAAGAGAGCAATGACTCTTAAATAACCAGTGTCAATGTATGATTGTATAATAAATCCGTATGACAGTTTCTATTATCATCATTTAAATGTTCGCTTGAAATTGATACCTTATATCTGTCATTATGTTAATTTTAAACTCTTTTTGAAAAGAAAATTTCTGGATGATATTTTTTATTTTGGATAATAAATTTATTTTAATTTGAACCACAGGACAGCTTCAACAGGTATAAATAGTGGCGATTATTAGGAACCCCGTGGACAAAGCTCACGAATTTGGGAAAAAATTATTTAAAGAGGGATGCTCGGTTGGCTGGTCAAATATTCAGATAATAATTACAAAAATTAAGATAAATAATGTAGTCTGGCAGTGGGTGGCTCTTGACAGATCTTTATTAAAATTCACATATTATAGTAAAAATAAAAGTAAAAATCTATACAAATTTTTTATAGGTCCCGAAAATTTCTCCGTCAGGAGTCTCGAATCAGCTAAATCAGTCACTGGTGGACAAACAAAAATTTATTTCCACCAGACAGAAGTCTACATAAAAAAAACATTGGTAGATTATATATAGAATATTAAGCGTAGATGCAGAAGTGTCCGAAGCGCAACAAGCAGACACATGCTTGGAGAAGATAGAATAAGAATTTTTTAATATCTCAGATAATACATTATCAATTTATCCTTCCATTTAACAAATATATAGAGATACTTCAAAAAATAATCATAATAAATGAAAGAAAAAAAAAAGAATTGACATATAAAGAAATGTCAGTCATAGTTCGGGTAAGTTGTAATCGCAGTGCATATACTAACCTAAGTTTTAAAATATTTTAAATAAATAAAAAATTTAAGAAACATCGTTTGTTAAGAATTTTAAATTTTTAAAAGATTTTATAAACAAAAAGTTTATTTCAAATTTTTTTATCCTTATTTTTCTTTAAAATTTGTTGTTTTTTTTTAGAATTATCTTAAGAAGAAATTAAAATTATCAATCAAAATAATAACAAAGTCATTTTTACAGAAAATTTGAAATAAACTTATTATAGAAGAAATTTTTAAGAATTAGAAAATCCCTTATTGTGTACGTAATCATTTATTTTTATAATGTGAAAAAATAGGAAAAATATATATATAAAAAGAATTGACTTACCCGAGATGATGACAATACTAATGACAATCGGCAAATGACTCAGGACTCAGCACCAGAATAAATGCAATGACGAGATGAGAATGATACCGGAATGATGTTGATGACGGCCAGGAAGCTAATGGATACAGTTCAATGCACCAAATCCTTTTTAGTTTATACATTCATATTTTCACATTTAAATAAAATTCCGACCTTTTGTTTTTATTTTATTTTATTTTTTTTTAGGACTAGTAGAGCTTTAAATGTAAAGGTGAGCAATGCAGAATGTAAACATCCTGAAAATTGATTTTTTAATATATGGCTAAATTTTTACAACAAAAAGAGCATTTTCCCTTCAAACTTCGCCCAATTTTCTTAATATAAACTGGTCCTCAAATTTTGTCTTTTTTGTAAATTTTGCCATTTTAAATTTCTTTGGACATAATTTGGTCAAAAATTAGGGTTATCAGAGAAAAAAACCTGAAGGGGAAAAATCGCCAAAAAGAGTTAATATTTTATTATCAATAATAATAATAACAGGTTTTCAGTCATATATTTTTACTGTGTTAATTTATTAAACTATGGATTATATAAAAGTTTTTGTTTCAATATCATTTTAATATAAGAAAAAATAATAAACTTTAATCCGAATTATTATAGCAATTTTTGATTTACCGGGACAAAATCTTTCCTATCGGAAGTCACAAAGCTTAAAAGTCTAGATGAGTTCCAACCATCTGGCAACCCTATCAAGTGCCAATAAAATTTTGCAAATTGGAGCAATTTTTAAATTATTTGATCTTTTTTTTGGGAAGTGGGGAGGGGAAATAAACTTTATTTTACCACCTGAATCTCAATTTTGGCATCGGGTCCTTGCTATTAGATTCTATGAGTTTATCAAAATAAAAAAGAATTTTATGGATGCTCCATTTAAATTAATTTCTAAAAATTTTTCTCTTGCTTAATAATTTATGCATAATTTTAATATAGATTTTTTAAAAATTGCAAGGGACTGTTATTTTTTTTAATTCATCTGGAAAAATATGTAAATTATGATAATAAGTTCATACATTAATTAAATTTATGAGTTATTTTAAAGAAATAAATTTATCTGATATAAAAGCAAGTTCATTATCTTATATATTCTTATATTATTTATTATGATATAGAGAAAAGGAAAAACAGGCTTTAATAAAACATTCTTATGTGTACAAGAAGAATTGGCCATTTATATAATAATATATCATCTGAGACAATAATTTTTCTTCCCAAAATTTTTAAATGTCTTTGTTTTTAAAAAAGAAAAAAAACTGGTGGAGTTTTTAACGGGTCTATCAAAAAATTTGAAATATTTTTATAAAATAAAAAAAAATGGAGGGAAATTTTATTATAATATTAATAACTTGGACGAATCTTCAAGAATCAAAACTTCTGGGTCTTATTTATTAAATTTCATCTTGCATATTTAAACATTTTTTTCATATTTTTGCATATTTGACGAAAATTTATAATTTTTAAATCTTTTAAGTGTTTTAAAATAATTTTTTTTTTTTTGTCAAAAAATTTAATTTTAATATAGGCAGATTCTCATTTGGGGATTTAGCATGGAGATTGGCCCTGCGTCGGGCGCTCTAGGTAGCCGGTTCACAATTTTATATTAGTTTTGATTTTTAGAGATTTTTCGTTTGTTAATAAATTATCAATATTATAAAAAAAATTAAATTAATTAAATTTGTAATTAAATTTTGTTTATTATTAAACATAAGAATTAAAAATATTTATATTTTCTTACCATAGCAATGAGTTGTTCTATCTTTTTTATGGGATTTTTAAAATTCTAAATTAAGGGTCCCATACTATTTTGAGATGGAAAATGATAAATGCATCTTAAAGATTATTTAATTTATTATATGTACAGCCAATTTAATAAAATTGTTAGACCTATTTTTTTTTTTACATATAAATATGAATAAATAAAGAATTCCTCCTGGACAAATAAAATTAAATAAAAGAGCAAAGATGTTTAGAGGTCAGATTAGAAACATTGATTTGTAATATAATAAAAATAAAGACATTAAAATTGTTGTTTAATTTTCAAAATATTATTTTGAATGACCCATTTTTAATATAATAGCCTTTCTCAAACACTGTTGCCAAGTGTTTGAAATGCAAATGTTCATTTACCAATTCTTTTATAATTTTAAGTCTTCCTATACCTCAAGCCATCAATTTTTTTAGAAATTCTTTTTTCAACCTAGCCTTGGATATTTCAAAATAAGTAAAAATCAAAAAATGATTCTCGGTCAGGAGTTATTCAAATTTTATGTTATTTTATTAGAGGTTTGGAGGTTCCAAAAACAGTCTAGGTTGATGCTGGAACCTATTTTTGATCATTAGAATTTTGGAATGAAATGTGTAAATCAACAAACAAAATCTTAGACCTCACCACAAAGAAATGAAGCATGTAAACTCAAGTAAGAAAGGTCAATCAATCTCTTATAGATAAAAGAAGATGAATGACCATTTCAAAAAAGAAAATTATTTTTCTTAATATTCGGTCTAATTTTATTAAAAATTGGGATAGAAATGTGCTTCAAGTTTTGAAATTGGATGATTTTTTCCATATAAGAAAGTGTTCAAAATGATCAAAAACTAATAATTCCTAATTAAATATATTTTATATCTAAAGGTTTTATTGATGGTAAAGGATCGTATATGACCGTCATAAAGTTCAGGCAATGAATCCACAAACCAGATAGCCGTGAGCCCCTCACGGACAATGAGAGTGTAGTGGTGAGTCATTTGGGCTGCCCACCTTACAGGCAACCATTCATAAACGAACACGCAAAGGTTAATACACCCCATGGTATGTGTTATATTAGATCCTTTTTTATTGCATGAAATCAGATTTTTTTAGTTATATATTTGAATTATTTTCATTGTTTTTAGTATTGTTCTTTTTTAACACTATTAGGCCTACACTACAAAACAAATAAACCAGGTGATTATCTGCGCAAATACAGGAGCGGGTGTCTTTTTCAAGTACATCAAATGCGTTGGGTGAAGTGCACAGCCTGGTCCTTAATGTATTTGTTTAACTATGTCATAATATTCCATTCCAAATTTTATAATATTTTCGGCATCGAGGCCATATAGAATTTAAATATTTAATTATTTATTATTTATTATATGTTTATACAGACATATTTATTTATATTGAATGGCATCCAATTGTTTGAAATAAATTTTCATCGGCCTACCGATGCCGGCATCCCTTGGCCTGATAGGTTATCAATATTATTTTGACAATAGTTGTCAATAGTTGTAGCCTCACGGCCGCGGGAAGGGAGCTACTAATTTATATCAATACATTCGCCTATATTTTCTATCAACACAAAATTTTAAAATATATAATTAAAAAGATAATAAATACATTTCAAAATTGTTATTAAAATGAAAATTAATGCAATTATTTTATATATAGAATTATGGCAGAAGTTTTTACATTAAAGCTATAAATTTATTTTGAATTTAAAATTCATGTGTTTGTAATTATAATATTTTTTTTTCTATATTGAATGATTTGGATACAAAAATATTTTATAAGGATTGAAAATAAAAAATTATCTATAAAAATCTTGAAGTGGAATTTGTATAATTCTCTAAAAAAAAAAAAAATTGAGATATTTCAACATTTCTTCCAAAAATATAAACAAAAAATTATCATTTTTATATAATTTTTATTAGTATTTTGTTTGCATTTGTTATCTAAATCTTGAAGTTAAAAAAAAAAGTCTTGTGCCATTAATTATCCGTTACTTCCCCCCTCCCTCCGGGGCCGAGAGATTAAAGATATTGACATTATTAAAATTAATACCTTCAAAACCAAATGTGGGTTCGAATCTCAGTCGATGAAATCAAATTGGATACAATTGATTTAAATAAATATGCTTGAATCATTGTATCGCAAATATAGAATATATTAATTAATGGCCTAAGATACCGAAAAGATTAAAAAAAAACATTAAATAAAATTAAAGTGGAACTGTTAGAATATAATAAGCTTTTTAAAAATAAAATAAACGAGATTTTGTGTTTGATTGGGCTTATTTTTCTGTCTCGTACTACAATCAACTGCACGAATTACTATGATTATCAAAAATAAATTGACTAACGCTAACTTTTGTTTCGTCTTAATTAAAAATTTGGATACACATCCAAAAATAATAAATATCATAGTATGTAAAATATTATGAATTGGTGATTTTGGTTTTTAAGTATATCTTTTAGTATCTATTAATAGAACAAAAGATAGCGTTAGTCAACTTATTTCTGATACACAGAGTATTTTATATTAAATCTTATTTATACATGTTTATTCTTCTTTTTTTTTCTTTATTAAAAATTTCAAATAAGGCTTTTAAGATTTTAGTTTAGAATACTTTTAATTTTATCCAATTGTTTCCATCTCTAACTGTGTCAAGGATTGATATATTTTTGTCTCTTTAAGGTAACAATAGTTTTGGATAAATCTTTGCCCAAAGATGGATTTGAGTTGACCTTGACCTGCTTCATCCTCTTGGCTAATTGCGCCTAATTATTATATATAAGTGAGCATAATTTTCTTCAGTTTTTAAAGCTAATATTATTAAAAACTAGATTTGCATATATATTTTTTGTTAACTTTTACAAAAAAAAAAAAATGATTATTTTCACGAATCTATTCTTCTGTCAAATTCTATTCTAATTGATTAGTGCATATTTCTATATATTTGACTAAAATACACTGTAAATTTTTTTAAATTTTTGAAGATTTCTTCTCTTAAGGGCTGAAGGAATTTTTTTATTTTGGTAATATTAGCATATACCTGAGTCCTATTTGAGGATTTAGGAAGTTGTTTGCACCTTCACCCCACTCATTTCTTTATCTCCGCCCATGGGTTCACTTTTTATTGTGGTCGGACAAAGGAACATGGGGGAAGGGGGGATAGCATAAATGACATCTCTCCTTATTACATCCTGATTTTGTCAATAAAGAAAGCAATTTTTATCAAATAAATTTTTATTTCATATATTATATTTATGGAGCTTTTGTTTATTTCATATTTTTTGCATATTTCAAGATATTCAATGGTTATTCTAGGTGTATAACAAAACATTTTTTTGTTGTGATTTTCGGGTTTTTATATTCATTGCTTTGTGGTCCGAACTCTTTGATAATCAGAATACAGTTGGCAGTTAAATATTTGAAATTTACTTGTCAAAAAATTCTAAAAATTTTTATAGATTGACTGCTGTAATATACTCATCCTAATCAGAGGCTGCGCTACATTTAAGCAAATTAGGCAACCGCCTTTGGGCTTAAGCTCTGAAGAGGTGCAATACTTCAAGCTACGCTTTATTTATTTACTTTAAGAAAATATCACATTGAAATAGTGTTATTTATATATTTTTTATTTATTATATTAATAATAAAGCAAGCTAAAGTAATTTTTAATTTTTCTATTTGAAATTTAATTTAAAAATTATCCAACTTGTGAAAGGGACGATCTTGTTAACACTGCCTTGGCGTGCAAAATAATCTTGCACCTCTACTGGGCAAAATATTCATGTGACAGATATCTTAAATAATAATAATAATAATATATTTACATATGAGAATAGACTTTTGTATCATTGTTTGAAAACTACCACCTATTTCAAATTAAACAAACCTCTACTATTCAATTTAGTTTAGTTAAGAATGGAATTGAGCATAATTTTTTCAAAGTAAGGTAAAATGATATTTTTGGAAAAATTCATTTACATTGCCCTTACAAAAAAAAAATTACCCTACCCTCTAAAAGACGAATCACGCATTATTTGGCCATTTGAAAAAAAAATGTAGAAATATTTATTGTTTGGATCAATACTTGTAAAAAGAATCGCGTGAATATCTTTACAAAATTAAATTTTTTACTAAATTACATTCTCTTTGATTTGGTAGTTCATAGTATAAGATAGAAGATTTTAAACCAAATTTTTAAGCCCATTCATCTGGATACATATAAGCAATGTTAATAATAATGAAAAAAAAAAATTTCAGGTCATGACCTATATTAAAATAAATTTAATAATATAAAATACAATTAACAATAAAGATAAATTATATAATCAATACAAACATGAAAAATTGTTAAATAATTACTTAATTAATCATATTAAGTACATTTATTATAAAATGTATAATATATTGTATTATAAGTGACTTCTGGAAAGACCAAGACATTAATTTCTAGGCACAAAAAATTGATGGAAATTATATTTTTCTAAAGAAATTTATTTTGCCATGGTTTGTGTAGGAATTAAAAAAGCGTCTTGATGAAACAGATGATATTAAATATATAAAAAATAAAACTTAGGGAAAAAAAAAACAAATAAATAAGGAGGGTAGGTGAAAAAAAGTTGGTTAGATTAGATTTTTTAAGGCTTTGAAGGATAATTCATTTAGCCAGCTGCCATAAAAATTTATTAATTTATTTTATTCACTTTATCACTTAGATATGCATATTATTAATAGAAAGAAAGTTATAAAGTCCATAATAAATTTCCTTTCTTCAGCCAATAGAGAATTTAGAGCCATAAGGTCTTATAAACATTGGTCTTCTCCAAAAGGTAATTTCGATCTTGTAATAATAGGCAATTGCAGAAAATATTATTTGGATTAAACTCTGAGGAAAAACGTTTGTCATCACATTATGTGACTGGAAAAATAACCATGATTTACTCTTAGTCTTGACAGAGAAGAATAAAATACCCGGATTCCACTAAATCTTGTAAAAAAATGCAAATAAATTAAAATGATATTTCAAACAAGGAAAATATCAAACTAAATTCTTAAAAATAAAAAAATTCTGCCTCCCTTCAAATAAAAATCCTGGCTATGTTACTAATATCTGTCAAGCAGCTGGCATATTATTTTTAAACATTTTTATTGCTTTGTCTGTCTCTCTATTTATCTGTTCTCCTGTCTGGATAACATCTTCTAGTCCGTTTTTACTTTCTCTTACCTTTTAAAACATTTCCCGATGATTTAGAGATCTGAACTTTTGTATATAAGCTCACTTCCAACACACTATATTAAACTGTTGTATTCAATATTTTCAAAAAATTTTATATCTCATGTAAAAACCCCATCATTTAAAGGGAATTAAAAATTTATACATCAGAATTTTCAGTCAATACAACCCCTTTCCTCCAACTCGAGAAGCTCTTAAAAATTTTGTTTAAATTTATATTTGAATTGAAAAAAATAATAAATAGGACTAAAAAGTATAAAATCAAAATGAAAAAAAAAAAAACTTTTATTTAAAATGAACTAAAAAGAAGAAAATAATTTTTTTTTTACAAAAGTGTGGGCGCTCCTTGAAACTTAAAATATCATTAATGGGAAATTATATAAAATATTCAATGAGCGGCCACGCTTTTATATTTTGTCATAAATATTCAACAATTTTATGTTAAAGGTTATTTTCCTCTTCTTAACGCATTTTAAATAAAAGCGTTTGTTTTTAATTTTTTTTTTTTTTAATTTTTATTCAATAGTTCAAGTCTGTCGTTTCCTTGGTTCTGTGTTTGATAATTTAATTAAATATAGGCTACGTGTTCGTTGTTTTTGTTATTATTTTATCTATTTTTTTCTCGTTTATTTGGGGTATAATATTTATATACAAACATATATATTACATGAAAATATATAAACTTGTATAAAATTTAAATGTAAATTATGTTATTTTGAGAAGAAATTTTATGTTTATATATGATAATTTGCATTTGGATTAAAATAAATTATTTATAACAAATTTTTTATGGATAAACAAATATTGCCCATAGAATGACGTTTCTAAACCTATGAGGCGCGAAGGCAGAATAATTCTGAAAAAAAGGTCAAATAAAATTTCAAGATGGCTATATAGGAAGGCTAGAATTGACAAACACCTCCATTTCGGGAATGAATATTTTGAACTTCTTTTTGTTTTTTCTTTATCCAATAAATGTAAAAACAAATAAGCAGACCGATGCTTTCACTGGAGGGCGTAGGTTCATTTCCTGTCATACTCACAAATAACTATTAAATGTTAAATGTTTAAATAATCTTCTTTGTCTTTGCCTTGTTACCAAAGAAATTATATGTAGGACCGAAAAGAAAAGCAAGCTCCATATAAGCCTGAGATCTGATAAGAGAGATGATAGAGGCAGAGACGGAGTAGAGCTTAGGTAATTCGTGAACCTCGGAATGAGAAAAAGTTTTAGAAAAAAGATTTAATTATATGATTAATTTTAGAAATAATTTTTTCAATATTTAGCAGAAACAGAGATCAAAATAGAGGGTTACCTCTATGGGCGCTGGAGGAAGAGGCATAACTAGGATTTTGGCTATGTGTGGTCTTTATAGACATACTCTGTTTGTGAAAAATAGCTAGTGTTTATTTGTTTTACTAGCCCTTTTGTAGAAAGAGTACTAAGCAACACTTTCCTAATATCAAGGCCTAGTTGCCCTACTCTCCACCCCAGAGGTACTTAATCAGAGATGCTGCCTTGGGGGGGGGGGGAACTTCTTCAGGAGATGTGTGCGAGACAGTATGATCAGGATTAGTAATTGAGACGCGAGATTTTAATCAATTGTTAAATATGTCAGATAGGTTGATTTTAACTATTATACGTTTAATTATACTAGAATTAATTGTAAGTTTTGAACTTCGGGAAAAAAAAAAAATAAATTAATAAAACTTAAATTAATACAAAAAATCTCTTTGTATTTAAATAACAAATAATTATTAATACTTTCGCCGAGTACTCCTCAAATAGTTGTGTATCTAATGGTGTCTTTTTGTTATTAAATTTTAAATATAAAATGCATTTATATACCAGATAATATACATATATATCCCTCAACATTAAATAAAAATTTGATATTTTTGCAAGGAGGTGCGGGAACGAATGTTGAAAGTTCAAGGGATGCCAGTAGTTGAAAATGTTAAGAACATCTGGTTTACACAGTTCCTCTTTAATTTTGTCGTTTTTAATAAAAATAAATTATAAGTTTCAAACGGGTTAACATCGGTAAGTAGTCAGACAAGAGCGTAGCCACGAGGAAGTTGGGAGAAATCCAAGCCATTTAAAGTAGGCAAATTTCCTCTAGTTGACATAAAATAAAATAAATAAAAATAAGGTCTATTTTTTAATTAAATTAGGGTCAAATTTTGATATTAACCTCTCCCTTTTAAAAATGTCTTAGCCCCTCTCAACAGGAAACTTGCTTATTGGACGTTTAAACTTTACAAATGTCCTAGCCTGAGTTTATTATTTATATTTAGTCAATAAGGAAAAGGGCTGTTTGTTTCTTCTCATCATATTATCAACAAATCTAGCAAAGATAAAAAAATAAATGAGTTTCATGAGATAATAAACATTAGAAATTTTTTGTTAACCTCGCAACGTGCCCGCTTTTTGCGGCCCCGTTTATCTCCACCAAGGGATGAGGACCGGCCGAAACCGCCCTGTATCACATGGCGATAGAAAAATCATAAATTGTCAATGTTTAATTCAATGTTTAAAAAAAAAAAAGAAAAGAAAAAGAAAAAAAAAAAAAAAAAAGAAATTTTGTATTGTATAAAAAGAAATTTCTTTTTTTATATTTTATCGAAATATGTAAAATTGTGAATGCATGTCCTGTCGCGATGAGACGAACGCCCCAAGAAGCCAGGCTAATCGATCTTTCCTCCCAACTAATCATCTCAATCCAGGGTTAATCGGGTAAAT
This sequence comes from Anisolabis maritima, assembly GCA_010014785.2. Classification (NCBI taxonomy): domain Eukaryota; kingdom Metazoa; phylum Arthropoda; class Insecta; order Dermaptera; family Anisolabididae; genus Anisolabis; species Anisolabis maritima. The sequence goes on along the minus strand of JAAAKE020093687.1, from coordinate 940 downwards.
TCGCATGAGCTCTTGGAGCTTTTCCGGGCGATGTCCGGCCAAGAGAGCGTTAACGTGAGAAGAGACTCTTCGTCGAAGTAGTCGAGGACAGTCTGCGCTCTGAGACGTGAGGTTGAGCACGACAGCAGCTTCGCTCTGAGAACACACTACATTCTGACTTGGTCCTGAGACGAGGGTAGTCAGTCTTCGCTCTGAACCCGAGGACTACACTGAGACATTATACTGCAGACCTGTCTCCGAGACGTGAGGCTGAACACTATACTACAGGTTGTCTCCGAGACGTGAGGCTGAGCGCTATACGACAGATTTGCTCCGAGACGTGAGGCTGAGCCTTATACTACCGTCTGCGCTCTGAGACGAGAGGCTGTGTACTGCCGAGAATTTCACCCCTAGTCGTGCAAGGCGAGAATACAGCCGCCAAGAGTACTGCATCTCGAGGAAGGAGTCTCCTGCGTCGTTCATCGGCGACGATAAAACATCGTCCCACTGCCGACTCCAGCTGAAGCGAGCCGCGACCAGTTGGGCAGAAAAGCCATCCGCCCACCACAGCCAAGGGTCGTGCCAGCGGAATACCGCGAACGTCACGGGCCGAAGCAGGCCTCATCTTCATCCTCTGCGAGCACAGCACTACTTCGCTGCGACATCAAGGCTGTTATCGCCCGGTCAAAGTTCCAGCAGCGCGAACTACTGCTCCACCCACCCGAGCTAAGTACCGAGTACCCGGCGACCCCTTTTTTTTTTATCACGATCCATACTGCCTGGCTTCTTGTCGTCCCCGATTTATTGTAAGCTGACAACAGTTTATAATTTGCTTGAAACAACCCCCAATCAATGTCAATAAATAACTTACATACGACAAGAAATATTTGTTTGACTCGCCAGGTCAATATCCTTTTATACCATAGTGCTAGCCGTTCTCATTCCCACCTCCATTTGAATA
>JAAAKE020093676.1:0-20093 GCA_010014785.2 Anisolabis maritima | reverse complement strand
AAAAATTGTTTGGGACCATTTTACTGATGTCCTTTTTTGCCTTTCGAGTAAATGGCGGGAGTAATCGCTTTGTTTTTTAAACTATTCTAACGAAATCGATTAAAATGGCATTAGTCGGTTTCTTAATAAGGAGAAAAAAATCTAGTGTGACAGCACATCATTCAGCTTTCTTTACCTGAGGTGTGTGATGTGCGTTTAATCACATTTTGTTATGTCTCAAATTTTTATTTGTGAGTTTCCTAGTTAGCGCCTCAAAAAGTTTTTTTTAAATAGTGTTCTTTGGATTCACTCTCTTTACTTAAAACATATTTTTACTGTCATAGTGCAAGTTTTTGCGATATTTTTTAATACATATTGTAACTAATGAGATATCTTTTTTCTTTGTTTTTTATTCACTTCGCGTGCTTAATAAGTCATATCATCCCATAATATGTTCCACAGTTTGGAAACTGCTGACCTATATTTTTCATTTATAAAAATTGAATTTTTTAATTTTAAAATTTATTTTCTTATAGAGACGGAAAGTATTTCTGGAGGACTAGAAAAAATTACTTTAGATGATAAAATGAAATTTCAGGATAAATCACTCCATAAAGAGGATGAGATTAAACTAAATAAGAATGCAGATTTAGAAAGTAAAGTCTTTTCTAAATTATTTCGTTACTTATATGAAATCAATAACAAACTAAAATGCTCTCTTTTTTCTAAAGTTTCGAAAATGAAGGAGAAAACTGGCTTCCCTACTTTGGGAGATGGTGATGCATCTTTTGCAAAAGCATCAATGGCGGAAACCGATGATTGGGCTCAATCCATTGAAAATATAAACGAAGATTCGTTGGGTTCTTCTTCAGAAAGCGAGAGGAAACTTTCCCCACAATATGGCAATTCACAAGAACATATTTCTGGTGCTTCACCTTCAGCCTAAATTATTGAACCTTCATAATTAATAATCACCATTCATTTTTATACATTTTGTTCTGATCCACAGAAATATATGATTTGAATTTAAACGGAAATGTTCTAATTCCCAATAAACATGATGAAACATCTCACTTAGTAAATGAAAAAATAAATGATGAAATCAACAAATTAATAAAAAATTTATCTTATAATGAAGATATTCAACATAATTTAACTCGACTATCACAAAAAACTGATTATTATATTTATGGTACTCATCACTCTTGTTAGTCATATTATTCAAATGTATTAAGTTATTAAAACTTAAGAAAATATTTGAATATTAAACAATTATTTTCAAATATTTATTGTTTATATTATTTTTTAAAGTTAAATAATAAGGAAATTTTTATTTAAAATTTAATAGAGTAAAAGGTGGTAATATTGCTTCCTACTAATAAATATATGGTATGATTTATTTAGTTCATTAGGTATGAGATCTTTCCTGTTTATTTTTCCTGTTTATGGTTCATTGGTACAAAACAAGTTTTATATTAACTTGTTATTCAAAGTTTTTCTGGTATTTTTTTTTTAAATTTGAGTTTTGTGTAATTATGGATGAATTTTAATTTTGGAATGGGTTTCCTCCACAGGCGCTTAGGACATTATTATGGTCCTTTTTGGCACTACTTTTATAGGATAAAACATGAAAGGTCGGGTAATTTTTTGCTAAATGGTATCGATTCAAGTTGTTTAGATCAGAGTCTGATTAGCAACTCCTCTCCTGATTTGGTTAAATGTTAAAATAATAATAATTGAATATTCATAGTACTATTTATTTTTACTTGATTTTTTGCGATATAATATCATCTCTTCTTGTTTTTTTGTAAACTCCTCTTTCGCTCTATATTATAGAATAATGGATATATGTATAGAAAAGTTCTCCACACACTTCCAATCGATAACAAACTATCACAATACGATATTATTATATATTATAGGGAGGAGAGGAAGAGATTTTATTATATTGTCTTTAATGAATCTTATATTTTACTTTCACATCATTTTTTTTACAAATAGATTAATTTTTATAATTTTTTTTAAACTTTTCAATGAAGTAGATTGGTAAAATAAATCTAATCCACTCGAACAAATTTTTATTTTTTTTAAAATCAATCTCTTAAAAAAGTTAAAATTCTTTTTGTGGCACCAAAACAGCAGAATTTTGTTGCAAGTTTCGGTAAAAGTTTTGTTACTGGGTCCTTTCTAAAAAAAAGAACGTCAAATGAAAATTCTTTTTAAGTTGGAGATATCATTGACATTTTTGACCAACTTTTCAGCCGTCAAAACTCCTCTCTCCTTTGGGGTTATCACATCAGGTGCAGGTATAAAACAGAACATGGCCTCTTTGACAGTTCAGGACATATATTGAACTATATTTATTAACGTTTTGAGTTAATTACTGTTATTGATAAAAAAATTTTCTTAAATAGAATTATTCACTTGACACTTTGATATATATTTTTTTAAATTTTAGACTAATTATATTTATATTAATATATATAAGATTCAAATATTGTCATTTTATTTAATTTCCTTATCTCAAGCCAATGAAATAGAAAATCCTTTGATCTACACTTATTAATCGATTACTTTATCTTACTGGTATATTTTTCTATTAAATGACATTGGAAGGGGTCTATATTACCACCTTTTCCTTTATCTTATATTTAAACAATATAAAATTAAAATTTTTCTTATAAATTTTTTTAAAATTTATTTCATTTAAAGGGTCAAAAATAGAAGAAACATCAGATGAACATAATGAATTATTTCAAGTAAAAAGTCTAAATGAAGTTAAGGAGAGTAAACTTGCTCAAGTAAGAAAGTTTTTCTTTAAATAAAAATTTCAAATTTAAATTTAATAAAATATTTTAATTTATAGATTCTATGTGGATTCTTGAATAGTGGTTCCGGTGGGAATGTGTTTTTTGGAATAAATAAAGATTCTTTTATTGAGGGACTCTTTCTTAAAAGAGAAGATAAAGATGCATTCCGTAATGGTAAATATCCTTTTTTAGAAAAAATAAGAGATGGTGGCTGAATATTAAAGATATGAGATGCGGTGCAAGGAAGCCAAATGAGTGCAGCATAGATTTTTTAATGAAATTTTGCCTGTCTTGCATCGCCTCTAATATAATTTTGTAATAATTTCATTAAAAAAAATATTGATTATAACTAACTCATTCTAATTTTTGAAACTTAAGGTAATACTTTCAAAAATTCTTTAAGAATTTATTGTTGATGGCCATATGATAATTAAATATACAAAGTTATTAATTTTCTCAAGTGTTAAATCTAGATAAAAAGACATACGACAATCCCCACCCTACATTATTAATTTCAGGAGTAACAAGTGAAATTGCATAATAATTCCATTTTCACTTCTACGTCTCTAGAGGGATAGGTCTTCTACACTATTATTTTTAATCTTAAAGGGTAAAAAATAAAAACTTAACTATCTTAAATTAATTAAAATTAACTGTAAAGCAACATATCAAAAAATCGGTAAATTGAAAAAAAAATTACTATACACTTTTGTTTGTATCTATATTAGTCATTTGTTGTATATTTATATCTGTCACAATAAACTAGAATTAAGTTTTTTAAGATTTATCTACTTTTAATTAATATGTAAAAATTTTTTCAGGAATCGATAGAATAATGAACCGCTGCCTTTTTCCTGAAGTACGTCCTACCTTTTATAATATATCTTTTACACCGGTTGTTTCCACAAATAGGAAAATAACAGATATTGATAAAATAAAAAAATATGTTGTTAAGATAAGCGCATTTCCAATGCTGGTAAGTTAATTATTTTAAATTTAATCATTAAAATATTTAACCAAATTAGAGAAGTATAATTATTAGTAATATATCAATGTTTTAATTCTTCATTAATAGCAGACTATTAATAATTAGTCTGCTGCTTCTGTTTAACTCGCAATTATTCTGGTAAACATTTTTTAATTTTTTTCCAATCGCTCTAAATTTTTTCATTACAGCCATCTATTCTTATCTTTTTAAAATGTTATCTATATAAACTCAATTTTTAGTTCCCCCCCTCCCCCTTTCATCGCATTTTACCCTTCCAAAATACTTGCTAGCTTTTTTTAAAGGTAATTTATAAATTAGAAATATTAATATTTTAAAATTTTTTGTAAATTAATAAATAATTATGAATTTTAGCATGTGGTGTATGTGGTGTATCAGGGGCATTATTGTTTTGTGAGAGATGGTGCTACGAATAGACAGTTTACCGCCCAACAAAGACGTCTAATGGTAATGAAACATGAAGAGGCAATGATCCGAGAAAGTATACAGAATTTAAAAACTAGAGTTGATGATGATTTGGAAGAAATTGCCAAATTTGTAGAAAAGTTTTTGCCTTCTTTGAAAGAAATCATAGAATAAGGGTAAAATCTATTAGTATTTTATAATTTTGTTTTTTCGTTCATTTATTAAAATGAGTTTGCCAATTTTGTGTTATATTTTTTTAAAATTTTGATTTTTAGTTTTATTTTTTATTTTTAATTATTATATTGCAAAATGATATAAATAATATCAAATAATGCTTTATAATTAACATTTATTAAAATTTTCTTTCTTACTAAAAAAAAGAAGACATCCTAAAAATATATACACATCGATATATAGTTTTTAAAATATACTTGTTTAAACTAAATAATGACAAATATTTTGTAATTAGATTTTTAGAATACAATTTTTCACTTGTTTCAATATATTTATGTATTAATTTTCCTGATTTTTTTAATTTGATCCTCTCTCCCTCCAGGAAAAATATTTCTGAGTGGTTAGGTTATTGAATAATAGGTGTTTGTTTTAAAAAACGTGGTGGTTTACAAAACAAGTCCTAAAATCATAAGATATGACCGAGATGACTGGGCATATTTGATGCCTCCCGGACTTGAACCAAGGACCATCCACTTTTGCAGTGGAAATGTTCTAACACCAAGACACCCTGGCCTAATGAAAGCATCATTTCGCCGTCATCAATATATAAAAGAGAAATATTATTTCGCTAGCAAGGATTCCCGCATTGCCATCTAACGAGCCCTATTGAAAAGTCTCACAATCTTAGACACAAGCTAGAGCCGAGCAAGGCCCAGAGGAGTCATGGCGTTTTATAACAAATATTAAATAATAGGGATTTGTTTTAAATAAAGGTGGTGGTTTTCAAAAGAATGTCCCAAGACTATAACACACTCAATAAGTCCCGAGGCTAACTACTAAAAAAACTTTTTTTGCAAAATTCGACTTTATTCATCAACATAGTTTCCTTCAAGAGTGATACATTCATTCCAACACTTCTCTAACATTTCGATGTCTTTTTTGTAGAACGGTTTATCTTTGGACTCAAAATAAGCGTTTGTTGCGACTATGACTTGATCCAAATCTCTTTTCCTGGAGCATTTTTTTGAAGTCTGCGAACAGGTAGTAGTTGCTGGGAGCCAGATCTGGAGAATATGGAGGATGTGGAGGCAATTCGAACTTTCAATTTTGCCATCGTAGCCAACGACTTGTGACACTGTACATTTTTTCTTTTGCATTTGGAATCGTTTTTTCGCAATTTCTTCCTTCAAACGCACCAATAATGCCATGTAATATTCGCTGTTGATGGTCTTTCCTTTCTCAAGATAGTCGACGAATGCTCATCCCAAAATACGGAGGCCAAAACCTTACTGCCCGCGTACGGACCGCTTCGGATGGCTTTCACCGGCTGTTGTCCACTCAGCTGTCTGAAGATTTGATTCCGGAGTGTAGTGATGGATCCATGTTTCATTCATTGTCACATACCGACGCAATAAATCCTGTTTATTACTCTTAAACAGCTCCAAACAGCTCTGAATCATCGACGCATTGCTGTTTTTGGTCTACTGTGAGCAAGCACGGGACTTACTTTGAACACACCTTTCTCATGGACAAATGTTCATGCAAAATAGTGTATACACTGCCTTCTGATATCTTAAGGTGTCAGCTATCTCACGCAACTTCACTTTACGGTCTTCCAAAACGATTTTATGCACTTTTTTTTATGTTTTCTGGAATAACTGCCGAATTCGGGGAACCAGAGGGTTCAGCATCATCGGTGTTTGTATGGCCACGTTTAAACTCAGCAAATTAGTTTGGGGTGGCTTTTGATGGAGTAGAGTCCCCATAACACTTATCAAGCCAGTGCTTTGCTTGAACGGTATTTTTTCCCATCAAAAAACAGTGTTTAATCAACTCACGAAATTCCTTTTTTTCCATTGTTTCTTTTTGAAAGTAGTGTCACTAAAACCAATGTAATTTGTAAAATAATGTTCGGATTGTCATGAAATTTTGATACATATCGTTTGCAGGTTGGTACTTTCTAAAAATCATGTGAATTTTTTATTAAAGGCGCCATCTATGTGTCAGCCTCGGGACTTATTGAGTGATGTGTTATATAAGTACTTGGGTTATTTTGTCTATAAAAGAGATAGGGGATCTGTTAGGTGAGGTGGAATTTTTAATTCAGTCAAGGATTCTCTTCCGAGTATTCTTAATTTTTTAGATACAGGGAGGAAATGTTAGGGATTCATGTGAAATTTGATTATTTGATTATTAAGAGGCTGATTATAAAGTATCCCCTAATCTGGATTTCTAAATTTTAGAAAATTTGGATAATTTTTTAAATTGTACGTCTAGGGATAAAAAGGATATTTAAATTTGCCTAATGCTAATGTTGAGTTATATTTATTTATTTATAATTTATGTTAAATAGTAATTCTCTTTCTAAGTTATAGTAAATAATATTTTTAAAAGTAGGATGTCCAAATTGTATGAAAAATTTTAGGGAGGTTGGTACAGTCATGTGTCCATTATTTGAAGGGGTAAAAATTCTATCATAGACAACATGGGTTTAGAACAGGTTATTCTTGTAATTCTTAATTCAGGTTTTATAAGATGCTTTAGATAAAATTCAGTGCGAAATGCATTTTTTTGGACTTAAACTAAAATTTTCGATAGAGTCAATCATAAAATTATTTAGAAAAATTATGCTCATTAGTTTTACTGTTCACTTTAAATTAATGAGATTTAGTAGATGCTTTCTTTATGAAAGAACTCAAATTGTAAAAGTAGGTATTTGTCTGTCTGATAGGTAGATGTTACGTCAGGTATGATTCAAGGTAGTGTTTTAGGTTTCTTTCTTTTCCTTTTATATGTGAATGATTTTCCTTCTGTAGTGCAATCATCATTTAGACTTTTCGCGGGTGATTGTGCCGTATATAGAATAGTGGATAGTGATAGAGATACTGTTATTTTTCAGAATGTTTTAAATCAAATTGTAGCCCAGTGCAGTGCTAATTCGATAGAACTCAACCATTCTAAATCAAATTTAGTTAGTTAGAAGTCTGATTTGTTCTGAAAATTATTTGATTAATGGAAATATCAATGATCAAAATTTTATAAATATTTGAAAATACATATTCAGGCAAATTTAAAATGGTATAGAAACACATATTAATTATATAGTCAATAAGGCTTTAGTAAATTATTTGGTATAGTAATATATAAGGATACGTCTAAGGAAGTCAAGTTCAGAGTGAGACCTAATTTAGAGTAATGTTCAATGGTGTGGGAAAAACATTCACAACAGTTAGAGAGGCTAGTTTTGTTTTTAGAGAATTTGATAGGTTTACTTGTCCTATTAATGATTAGCAAGTTAGGCTGGTCTAGTTTATTGAAAAGACAAGAATGGGCTCAATTGAAAGTGATGTTTAAAGCATATCAATGTTTTAGAAGTTGGGAGGAAATATCAAATACGTTTCTGGAAACAAATTATTTAGGAAGAATGATCATAAGAAAATTCATAAGCTAAGATAAGATTCTTGAAAAATGAAGGTTTGAAGGATCTGGTATTGATTTGTGGAACAGTGTCTGTCATCATTTGAGATTATAATTCTTTGTCCCCTATAATAAATATAAATAAATTATAAATTTTGTCAAGTCCTAAAGTACTAGAGTTGTGTTAAAATTTTTTTAGTTTTCAAGTAGAGATTAGCTTAGTGATGAGGTCATAACAATCCTTGTTAAAGTTTTTGCCAGGTGTTCCTTAATAGCTTTAAAGCGAACATTGGGATGGCTAATGCATCGTTTACTCCTAGATACTTCTTATTTCGAGCAATTTTTAATTGTTTTTATCTTTTACTTTCTTTGGACATGTTAATGAGCATACTTTTCTATTTCTATTTTTATTTTATTGTATTAGTTTTGTTTATTGTTTTCTGTTGTGTAATTTGTAATTTGCATTATGTTTGATTGGACCTAGCCACCGAGGACTTGTGCCTCTAATCAAGTCTAAATAAATTTATTTAACTTTTCACTCTTATTGTTTGTTTATTATTACGTATCCTAAATGTCTAAATATTTTTTTGAATATAACTTGTAGCAAATATAATATTATATTATTCAAATAGAAAAAGTTTAAAAAATTAAAAGATTCTGACTTTAGTTTGAAAGGGAAATGGGATAGACATTTTCTTATTTAATGTTTCTTAGAGAAAATATTTAATTTTAAATAAAATTTTAATATTTTGTTTATTAAATTAGCTAATATTTTAGATATAATGATGGATGGAATCAGGAACATACCCAGAAAAATTCTTAAGGGATTATATTTTTTTTTTTCCTCCACTTTTTTTTGTATATATTTATATTTTTTCTCGTATTTTCCATAATAAATAATTCCAAGTAAAATCTGTAACATTAACTATTTCGAGGCCTGAGTTCATTGATTTTCTTGGTACGTTCCTGGTTGGAGTATAAAAAAATTATATCGATTTTAACAAATTTTATTTTAAATTCTAAAAGAACAATTGTGTTGTTTTTTCCATCGTAAACTAAACTATTCGATATTTTTTTTAAATATATATTAGTGGTTACAATATTTTTTTCTAATTTTTATATATTAATATAAATTTTAAATTAAAAAATTAGCAGAATGACCCTGATAAGGTATGATTTATTAGTAAGAATGTAAAAAAATATGGTTTGTATCAATTGGAGAAAATTTTCAATTTTCTTTTGAATTTTTCTTTATCTCAAATGTTTGATTGGATGGAAAATCTGTTTGTAAAAGATACTAAACCATACTTTGATTGCTGTTGCCGCTTGTGCTGGGAAAATGAGTACCTCCACTTGCTAAATATGTAAACGTTGTGGATTCATTAGAAGAGGCCGTAGAAGTTGCAGCATTGCGTTGTTGTTGTTGTTCCACAAATCGATTCATTTGAAGGGCATGTTTTTCAGCATGATATGTTTTGAAAATTTGACTTAATACAGGCGAAGCATCAGGATCATTTATCCACATATTTGCACTTGAAGGTGTTTCAAGCATTGATAAAAATGCTAAAAAAATTAATTAAAAAACATGAAATATTTTTATTTATTATTTAAAAATAGTTACAAATTTATTAAATGTATAAAATATTAATCTAATGAAAAATATTTATGACAATAACAAAGTTTCTTTCTCAAATAATCTTTTATTCGCTTTTAGGGGAATAAATTAAATAAAACAAAATTGTGGAAATTGAAAAATTAAATTATTAAAACTCACCTAGAAGCATTTTTGGATTTGTGAGACTAAGTTGGATAGCTGGATTTGACATAATGGCTTTATAAATGGGACCTTCTGGATCTAAACCTGAATCTAAATCTTCAAGACTTGGCTTACGATCTCCCAAAAGCCATTCACACTGCAATAAAATATATTTTTTATAGACTTGATTTTTCAAAATATGTAAATGAGGGAGGAAGCTTAATTTAACAGGTTATGATATTGAATGATAAAAATTTGGCAAGACTATTTCTTATTCGACTCCTTTTTACCAGAAAAAAACCAATTACAAGTTTTAATTTAAGTTGAAAATATTATGGCTCTGTTACACGAGTTATTTTCTGTCATGATTCAAACGCTTTAGAATATTACTAATTTAAAAACTGTCAAGTATGGTGCAAGACTTTATCTCTATACCTGGTACCTGGTAAAAAGGCAGAACATCTCTTGACAGAAATCATTCTAGCAAAATTAGTTAGTTACAAGAATGTGCATATGATTTTACGGTGGGTCTTATCTTCTATCTCCCTAAATAAAAAATCTGGTGTGGTGGCCACATATCACACAACTTTCTATGTTCTTTCTATGCTGTCACAAGATTTTTTGTATAGAGCCTCCTTTTTAATTTACTTTTCATTTATAGAGATTTTTCATTTGTGTGTATTAATAAATTATCAATATTATAAAAAAATTAGATTAAATTGGCAATTAAATCTTGTTTATTATCTTATATAGGAATTTTTTCTATTTCTTCCTTTGACCAACCGTCAGAGGACATTTACAAAATACATAATGCATTAAGAGACATCAAATACATTGATGTATAAATAATAAATAAAAATAATGTAAAATACAGCAATTACAAAAACAAAAAATACATGTAAATATAAAGTTAACAAAAATAAATCAAATTAAAACAAAAAAATAAATAAAACACAAATAAGGTAACAAATAGCAAAATAAAAGCAAAAACAAAGCAACAAAATATAAAATCATTCAGTTTAGATAAGAATATATGATAATGAGATGAAATTTGTGATCGATTTGATAGATGATAGTGTAGGCATTTTAAGAAATTAAAAATATTTATATTTTGTTACTATGGCAAAGGGTCTTCTTTTCTTAATGATACTTAAAATTAATATTGAGGGTCCACACTATTTTGAGGTGGAAAATGATAATTCTATTTATTTATTATAAATATAAAATAAGTGGGGTCCAAACAATTTTGGAGCAGATAATGCATTTCAAAGATCATCTAATAAATAATTGATTTATTATATTGAATTTTATTCAAAATTGCTAGAGGGAAGTTTGAGAAAATAAAAAAAAAGTACATCAGCAAAATCGGCCAAAGACTACTAGTACTTCTAGTAGTCTTTGGCCGATTTTATTGAGAAGCTTCGAGATCCATGCGAAGAGAGTACCTAGCTTAAATATAAAATTTCAGCCTCAAACGACTTTTCGTTTTTGAGAAATCTTGTTCACAGACATAGACATTTTTGCCATTTTGCGAGACCCATTTTTTTTGAGTCAGGAGACCTCAAAACGTATTTGGGTTGAAATCTCGACATCGTTTTTTTTTGCGATTGCAAAACTTTATCACTATAGATTTCATATATAGGTAAGAGAAAGTAACAATTTAAATAATATCCGGAGGCTTAAACAAAGAGAAATTGGGGGAGGGCTTTAGGCTAGGTACCATTGTCGCATGCATTCTCGAAGCTTTTCAATAAAATCGGCCAAAGAGTACTAGTAGTTTACTGATTTCTTTTTTTATTTTTTTTAGGTTTTCTCAAAATTCGCTCTAAATTGTTTGGGCCCCACTTCTCTTTTTCGATTTTCTCTTAAACTACTCTAACAATGTTGATTAAATTGGATGTACATATAATAAATTGAATGATATAATTATCATTTTCCAACTCAAAATAATGCGGGGCCTTCAATTTAAAAATTTAAGAATCCCATAGAAAAGATAAGACAACTTGTTACCATGACAACAAAATATAAATATTTTTAATTTCTATGTTTGATAATAAACAAGATTTAATTACTAATTTTTTAAAAATAATAATAACTAAAGACGGAGTCTAAATGGTCAAAGATGCCGAAAAAGACTAAAAAAAAAAAAATTATAAATATTTACCTTGGAAAAAATTGGTGGTACCACTATTTACCTCTCGAGAACTGATATTCTGCCATAAAAAATTTGGTGTGAAAACAGATCACATTACTTTCTTTTGCCTAATCAGGTAAGAATAAGTTATGTGATGTGCTCTTACACACCAGACTTTTTATCAATAAAATAAATATAATTTAAGGTTCAATATTTACAGCTGAAGCCTGATTATTTCCGGTAATCCTTAATGCATCTCGAATGTCATCTTCATCAAAACCCATTTCAATTAAATTTTGTAAGGCCTTTGGATTAGCTTTAAATTCCTGTCGCTTATATTCCCTAAATGACTCAAGTAGAGCCTGTACAGATTGAGTTACTGTATCAGCTGGTTTCTTATCATCTATAATAATAATTAAATTAAAATAAAATATTAAATATTTAATATATTTATATATTTATATTTCCAAATTTAGTAACTTACTTTTGACATCTGGTTTGTTTGAAGAACTTTCCTGTGCATTTGATTGTTCTTCTTCTTCTTCTTCTGAAGGTTTGCATCCATGTTCTAATAAATAATTTAATGCTGCAGTTGCATTATTTCTAAAAAAAAATTATTTTAGTTATTTTTTTTTTTATTAAAATTCCGAGAGAAATACCTATTTTTCTTTAGAGCTTCTCTTGCTGCAGATTCTTGAAAGCCCATATCAGTCAATTGCTTTATATTTTTGGCTTCATTTTGTGCTTTGGATTTATTTTCTAATCGATCTTTAATTATTTCAAATACTTCATTAGCATTTGGACTTGGTGTTAATATACGAGCCGAAGCTTCAACTAACGAGATCAAAATTTTACGAATTTCACTCTGAAACTTTAAAAGGAAGGAACATATATAGAGGGGTTTTCAAAAAAATTTATACACACTTTAAAATAGAATAGTTGCTATATTAATGTGAGTATTACAGCAATATAAAGGGAATAGTTACAGCACAAACCCAGTTTCTTCGTGTTATTTCAATAAGTGCTAAAACTGCAAACCACCGCCCTCCAAACCCTTTTGAGCACGATGCTGTACATTCCTGGTTACAGGGATTGCTTCAGAAGCCATTTCAATTTCATGGCCTAGGTCCACAAGTGACCGTGGCTTCTTACTCTACACTACGTCCTTGACGGTCCCCCACAAGTAAAAATCTAAGGGGGTTAAATCAGGTGAACGGTGAGGGTACTCAATCGGATCTAGCAGCCGACGCGAATTCAAGCGTATTGCATGTATGACATGCTTTCAACCTGTGTATACATTTTTTTAAACACTTTTGAACATTTCTGATTCAACGCGCCCCGCCGCAGTTTCATTTAGATGTGCATGTTTACCTGGATAACACTTTACCGGGACCTTGGATAGGACGAAAGGATCCGATTGAGTATCCTCCCCGTTCACCTGATTTAACCCCCTTAGATTTTTACTTGTGGGGGACCGTCAAGGACGTATTGTACATTAAGAAGCCACAGTCACTTGTGGACCTAGGCTATGAAATTGAAATGGCTTGTGAAGCAATTCCTGTGGCTACTTTGGAAGATGTAATCAAGAATGTACAGCATCGTGCTCAAGGTTTGCAGTTTGAGCACTTCTTGAAAACTGTGAACACGAAACTGTGTCTGTGCTGTAACTATTCCCTTTATATTGCTGTAATACTCACAATAATATAGCAACTATACTATTTTAAAGTGTTTTTTTTAACACCCCTCTATATTGTAACATAATCATCAGTTTCCCTAAAAGCAACATCTATTGTAGTAATATTGCTGTAATTGCAATGTTTCCAATAATGTTAATATATTAGGAATTTAAATTTTGGAAATAATATTCCTACAATATCTAATGGACTAGTTCATTTTCGAATAATGTTTTATATTAATATATACAATTTGTATGCAATATAAACATATATACAATGATCTATTCTAAATATTCTAAAGAGGAAGGAGACTGCAAAATTAATTGTTCGATGACATTATAATTTAATAAGTTTCTATTATTAAATTTCTTAAATATTTGAGTGGAAAGGGTGATTCTGATATCATAGGATTTCCTTAAAGCTTTGCAAATATATATATTAATGTGAAAGTTTAACTGATATCAAACAAACGTTTTTTTAAATAGTGATTTCTGATTCCCTGGTAATGAAAGATTGTAAACTCCAAAAAATAATATAGTTTCCAAGTATTGGATCACAAGGTGTATACAAATTCCATATAATATTATCTCCAAATTTGCAAAGCAATCTAAATAAATGGACATAGCAATATTGCTAAATCCTGCAGAAATATTGCTACAATATTAAATATTGGTGTAATATCACATATTAATATGTGATGTATGTATATATTAATATAAATAACAAAAGAAGAAACTAACATCAGCTGTACATTCTATAACAGGTCGAGGTTTCATGGTGTTTTTTTCTTCGACCTCCGAAGTAGCAGCTTTAATTTCCTCTTCTGTTGGACCCCTAAGACTTTCTTCAGTTACAGGATCTTTTTCGACTAGAGTTCTTTTAATGACTAGAAGAAGTTCATCTAAAAAAAATCCAAAAGAATCAGTAAAACAAATCTTAATTTAATAATATTTAAAGTATTACTAAAAATAAATATACCATTATCTTTTAGAAATTCTTGACTTAATGTGTTGTCATTTTCTAATGTCCTTTTTTCCGAAACCAGGACAAGTTTATATTTATCTTGCATTTTGATTGATTCTGTGGGATTATAAAAACGACAGAGGGCCATCGATTTGAGTTTTTCAACGGTAAAATCTGGGGAGGCATCAATTGCCCAGACGGCACCCTCAATACTTATAATAGACAATTTAATTAAATCTGATGAAAATAAATTTGTATCAGAAACGAACATGTTGTCTAAATTAGATGAATTCGATTCGGCTTTATCAAGTGAACAAACACTACGACGTGAAATAAAATTGATCAATTTGTGTCGACCACCAAAAAGTTTGTCTTTCATCCAAGGGAGCATGAAAAAGAGCCTTCAGACGAGGAGTTGGATGTCTGGCCATGGAGAAAATGCTCAGCCGAGGAGCATTCTTGCTCAAAAAACACTTGCCCGAGTCAACTATTTAAAACAATAAACTATTAATAATAATGTAGTCAAGTTTTTTTTGAATAAATAGTCAGCTGTCATATAAAAGACAATGATATAAAAAAAGATGATCAGAGAATGACAATCACAACGATATTGCAATCAGCGCTCTCTTCAGTCATTTAAGGGATCTACTTGGGAAAATTTAAATCTTCTAAATATTACATTCTTTTTATTTATTTATTGTAATTTTTTCTAATTTATAAAAAAATTCTAAAAAACACTTATATAAGATTTAATTTTTTATATATTTTTGAAATTTTTATTTTGTAAATAGTGATATTTTTTTAAATATTTTTATTATTTGTTTGTCTTTCAACGATGGAATCTTTATAGTCGTAAAAGACAAATTATTTAAATTAATTTTTAAATTATCAGGATTCATTAAAATTAATTGGTACCCAATCATTAAAAATAAATTTTCGATCAAGCGGCATTTTTGAATTTATTAATAACAATAATCAGAGATACCCGCATTGAGCTAGGGATCCCACCCTCCTATTTTACTAGGGACAATCGCGTTACGGAAGGAAAGAGGAATGACTGACAGTTTTTTCAAAATTTAGATTTTGATATTTCTTGATTCACTTGTTTTTTTTTTTTTATCTTGTATTTTTTACAGTTTTATTTATTTATAGGAGGCATAGAGACAACAAATTGTCGATTAAACTCTTAAAATTATATATTTAAATTTCGATAGGTCGAATATTACTCGAAATCTTCATTGTCTTTTATTTTAAGTCAGATAACTCCAAATTATCTATGAAAATTCAAATTAATAAAAATACTTTTAAAAAAAATCAATTTTCATTATGATTAATCTTGAAAGTCTAAGCATTATTCGAAATAATTTTTCGAGATTCAACATATCGAAGTTCGATATTTATCGAAAAAAGTACTTTTTATGTAATTTTTGGAATTTAACAAATTCACTAATTTTAAAACATATAAATATTTTTAACAACCTTTGTAATTTTCATTAGGACTCCTAAAAAGCCACCTTAGAGAAATTAAGAACTGAAAATTTAAATCATTTCTTCTTGTAATCGAATGGCCACTGATGATAACATCAAATGGTATATTACTTAGCGTTCTTGAGTGACCGTTTCTAAGCAATCCAATTTATGTTTGACACTCATTTATTATTATAATAATATATATAAACAATTTAATTTATCATGAACACCTCACACTCGATTGTTGTTTCATGCCAAAACGGTGAAGAAAATACAATAAGAAATTTTTTGACTTCAGGTATATATATATATATACAATTTTTTACCATTAACCAAATATTCAGATTATTAAGCTTAATTTAATTTTAAAAAATTACTATCATTCATTTATAATTTATAATAAATGTGATTATTTATTATGAATATATATGAACCCATTTGGATAAGTCTTAATTTTTAATCTTTAATTTTGTATTTCTTAAATTTTTTTATTTTAAACCCGAACACCTATTAAATGAAAAAAATTTATTTTGACTGCCTAACATTTTAATATCTAAAATAAATTTATTTTTTGATATTTGCTTAATAATATTATTACTCTATTCTGGTTAAATCTCTTAAAATCCACTTATGAGAACAAAATTTTACAAACGAGTATATAAAAAGATATTACTTAGCAATTATTTACTCCTTTATTTAAAATCATTTTTAATAATAAGGCCAAATTTCTGTAGTGTTTTTTGGACCTACCCTGGCTTTCAGAGAAAACCTCAACGGCAAAAATAAATCAAATTTTAAAATAATAAATAACTTTATATATTTTCCTTCATTGTTTCTGCTCCCTTTATTTCAGTCTTTTCTGAAGCTTAAATCCACGAGAGTGTTCGCTCAAACCACGTGCCTTCTTTTCAAATTGAATCCCTGCTCAAAAATGGTTCTTTAGATCCATTCCTGTCCCTTCCACCTCATTAAACTTCAAGCAGCAGATTCATCTATAATTTAAAATTTTTATCTCAAATCAAGAAAAAGTCAAGAAAAGAAGATATATCCCTTATATTATTAATTTTTTATTTAAAAATTTTATTTTAGGTGGAGACCCGAATACTGCATTTGTTGGAGGCCAAACATTAATAGAAATTGCATCAAATCATGGTCATTGCAAAATTATAAATCTTTTATTAGAATTTGGTGCAGATATCAATTTAAAAAATAAATTCGGATGGACTCCATTAATGCAGGCTACTCGAGAAGGCCATAATCATTTAGTTGCCTTTTTACTTTCACATCAAGAAAGTGAAGCAAACAATAAATATTTTGGTAAAGTAATTATTTATATTTTATGGAAAAACCTTTCTTATGGTATAAATTTATTATTTTTAGAATATGAAATTGACTTATTAAGCTTAGCAGTAGCTAGCAATTGTCCTGAAACAATAGACATTATTATCGATTTTTTTAAAAACAAAGAAAAATTCTTTAAACATTCCACCGCTTTAATTAATGCTTCCTTTTTGAATTCTAAAATTATTGTCAAGCATTTATTAAAAAAGGGAAGGATTAACATCAATTTTGTTGATCCTGTTACTGGTAAGAATTATATATAAGAATAAATAATATTCTTCATAGAAAATACCTTTAAATTAACGATCAAGCATTTGTAAAATCATTAAATCAAATCTCACAATGAAGGCCCACCAAGAATTTTTTTTAAATTAAATAAAATAATATTGAAGAGAACTTGAGCAGTTTTAGGAAGAAACCGCAGAGCTCTAGACAAAGAGAAATGACTGCCTGCCCCAAGGGCCGGTCTCATATTTATGAAATGATGAATATGAATATTACAATATGATAAACTTTTGCTAGATATTTTTTCATGTGGCAATATACTGGTCTCACTTTATTTCTTTTATAATCTTTTACAATTTTGATAATTTTTTTTATTATCAAAACTTTCCTTCTGTTCTCAACCAAGTGTTAATTAAATTGAGATATTTTCATATGCAATCTAATTCTTTCACGAGATCGGCTCTATGGTATATTGGCTAGATATTTTGCGGAGTCTTAAAAAGCGAAGCCTAAAAATAATTATTTTTGGATATTGTTCTTCATTCCTCCTGCCCCAGCTTTAAATTTTATTTTACCTTTTTTACAACTTTTCCTGGCTGGGGTTCCCGAAAACACGGGTTAGGATCCTCTGAGCAAATAATAAATCTTTAAATTTAAAATGTTATATATACATTATCTTGTTACTAATTTAAATTTTTAGGGATGTCTGCTTTGATGGCTGCAACACATAAAAATAATTTAAAAATAGTTAAACTATTGATCAAACATGGTGCAGATGTTAATTTATTAAATAATATGAAACAAAGAGCCTTAGATATTGCCTTATTAAATAATAACATAGATATGATCAAATACTTAAAATCTTTAACTAGTATTTATTTTTCTCCGAAATCCGAATTCCCTAGTAAAGTATCATCAAATAATTTAACTCCTCCGCCCATATGTAAAACATGTACTTTGAAATCACCTCAACTTTTAAAATATATGACTCCCAAAATTTCTCATCTCTACCCTTCATCAGAGGAATTGTTTCATTCTCCATATTTAATTATAAAAAATCCGGTATATAGAAGGAATTTGAATAAAACTTTTCTTCAAAGTTTAGATGAATTGGAAAATAATAATTCTCCTTTTCAAGAAATGTATTACAGTCCTATGTATGAAGATGGAAATAAAAATAAAATAAAAAGATATAACTTTAAAGAACATCAACGGATACAATGTAGACAAAATTGGAAAATGAGGTGTAAAACTGTATTTAATAGGTAAATTATTATCAAAAATTTTTCTTTCTTTTTAATAATAATAATAATTCATTTTAGATTTCAGAATTATTTCTTTAAAAAAGGAAAGACAATTAGAAATAATTTATATCAACAAATAAAATTCACAGATTTAATCAAATCTTTAAATTTGGACCAATTCTTGACAATATTTTTACAGCATGAAGTAACTATTAAATTCATTTAAATTTCGTTTCTATATCAAATTTACCACTTTATTTTAATCTAATTGGTTGTACCCATTATGGGAAACGCCTCATTCAATAGGATTCTTAACATAATGGGAATCATTTAAATAAAAGTTTAAAATAAAGAAATTAAAGTTGATAACGGGTCATTAATGTAATAAAAATTTATTTAACATATGTATGTATATACTTGTGTATGAATTTATTTTAGATTGATTTTGATGTTTTTATTACATTGACTAAAGAAAATCTTGAAGAAATGGGCATTGAGAATATTTTGGATCAAAATTTGATTTTAAAACAAATAAAAATAATAAATGAAAAATTAAATTCTTAAAACATATATTTCAAGAAAATATATTTGATTTAACAACAAAATTTTAACACATTTAAAAAACAATGAAAAAGTTTATTCAATTCCCAGGTATTGATTTACTTTCTCAACCAAGTCAGTTTTCTTTTCTTTTGCTTTGCAATAAACACTTTTGCTTTTTAGCCAATCTATTAATGTTGCTGAATTTGCTTTTGATAGATCACCTCCCTTTGCCATTTGTTCTATATCAAGACCTACTTGGATCTGAGGTTTACTTCTTGGCTTTTTGATCATCATCTAGGAAAAATTTATTTTATTTTCACTCTTAAAAAATTAGGTAAATTATATTTATATATTTATATTATTGTTTTAATTTACTTAAATTCTTATATTTAAATATCATTATATAATAAAAATGTATTTATACAATAAGTATCATGATAAAAATGACAAGCGCATTTAACTTGAGAATATCTTAATTAAGTTTAAAAAATAAGATATGCATATTTCAAATCTTTGTATCCCATTATTTTTTATTATTTTGCACGATTTTAAATAATTAGGAATCCCAAAAAAAAAACTAAAAGGTGCTTAAAAATTTTATATTCCTCCAATGTGTTTGCGCTAGAACATTAATCATTCTACTTGCCTATATAGAAAAAATATTTTTTGATTTATTTTCATACCTTTTCATAAGTATCCATCTCATCTTTTCTTTTTAAACAATTTGGATCATTTGAAAATGTAAGGGTATTCTGGAATGGCATTGTCTAAAAAAAATATATTTTATATAAAAATTTTATAAATATATAATAGTGATAAAAGCACAAGTAAGATAAATCATGGGCGGCCGCAGTGAAATGTAAGAGGCATTTATCTTCTTTTTTTTTTTTTTTTTTTTTTTTTTTTTTTTTTTTTTTTTTTTTTTTTTTTTTTTTTTTTTTTTTTTTTTT
>JAAAKE020093665.1:0-14179 GCA_010014785.2 Anisolabis maritima | reverse complement strand
ATTTTTTTTTTGGCATTCCTTATGAAAGATTTTTTTGGACCTGAAATTGGTTTCATTCAAAATTCCAAGGGGCAAAGGGCATTTTTAAAACATTTCCCCCCCCCCCCCCTCCCCCATCAGGACCAGACTTGATTTTTTATTAGATTCTACAAATAAATTTTCTTTTGAATTAAAACACTGAATAATATCTATCACAGGAACTTATTCAGAGGTGCCCCATTGCAATGGTCAAGTTTATGACAATTAAGGAAGATATAAGCTACCTCTTCCCCTCCAAAAAATATTTTGGATTATATGTCAGATCTATATATAATGAATAATAAATATAAAAAATTATTTGTGGCTTTCGAAAAAAAAAAAACATTTACTTCTCCAGAATAATCGCTAATCGTCGCCCGGGTTTATTAAGAGATAATAAATTTTTTAAACACGCCAATCTCCCGAATAACAATGTCGATCCAGGGTCCATGGTTGACTTCTTTTTAATTAATATTATGAACTCAAATCACTTATGATACAAAAATGAGACTTGATTGCATTAATATAAGTGGAGTTTCTAAATTGTGATAAAGATTCTTCTAAAGAAAGTTTAGGGGTGGTATTTGGGTGGGGGAAGGTCTTTAGTAGAGCGTGTATGGCCGTTGACACTTACCTGAACAACTACGGCATCTAATACATGTTCATGCTCGGCCATGCTGCCGTCAACTGACGGCTCTTTCTCCCTCTACCCGCCATTGGAACCCTAGTGGGCGGAGCTTATGCTCATTGGTTGGTTTAAGCTCCGCCCCTTCATCTCGTAATCATGAGTGAAAGAAATTCCTATGACGTATATAGGTAATATAAACAACCTCGTAGAATATATTAGTACAAATTAAATCATATATGAAAAACAAATGATGCAACATCTACATGCAGTCAGTGAAAAAATAAATTGTTTTTATTTTTGACAACTTGTCGGCATCCGCTGTAATATAATATAATATACATTATTATTATCAAGGCTAGCTAGCTAGAGTCCCAGAATTCTAAAAAACGCCGCCACTATAGCCATAATAAAGGGAGCATAAAACTTGTTTTAATAATGGGTATTTAATGCGAAAAGAATAAGAATATGATTATTCTCTACACTTGTAGGGACGTTTTTAGCGGCGAGGGGCCCCCCATGGCCTAGTTTTCTGTTGGCCTTCTAGGTACGTGCCTGTACACTTACCTCCAAGTGGCAAGCTAATCCAGATTTTTGTTTTCGAAAGGGGCCCAGAATTTTTGTTCACCCTTTTAATCATTTAGGCCTATTTCATTTTTCTTTGTAGATAATTAAACTTAGATTTATAGGCCTAATTAATCTAGGTTAACTAAATTGTTAACCTATATTCTAAAAAAGAGGAAGAATTGCATTTGCATTTTCAATATGCAAACTTTTGCAATAGCGTAAGCACGAAGAATTACGAACTTATCTTTTTATCTGGATAAGCATATTTTTATAATATTAATTACTTTCTCTCTCTGTTTTCTTTTTATTTTTAGTCGGAAAAGTGGAACTAAACAAATCTTTAGATTTCAAGGTCAAATGAGTCAAAAACATAAAATATGTAAATGTATATGTGTATCGAATTTTGATTTGCTTCTATTTCAGGGATAACATTTTGAAATTTGGTGTGGTATGGAGAAATGGGTTCAATTCTCTCAGAGGCATTTGGTTCAAGTTAAGACATTTGTGCAGCAAGTCCCGGATACATTTGGCTATTTACCTGAGTTGTCCTCAACTCCTAAGTATATATAATAAAAGAATTATGCTTTCAAATAACGAAACATGAATTAATCTTATTTCAGATAAAATCATAATGAGATAAATAATTAAATAATGGGATGTCTATTTATTAAATTAAATCTCATCAATGGCGGGTTTCGTCCCCCCCCCCCCTATCCTGCCCAGGGAACTCTCAGGTGCTTGGCATTCAGATGTGATAGGGGGAGGGGGGCAAAACTAAATGTCGCGAGATTGCAATTCTGCCCCTAGGCTACTGCTGCTACAGACTTTTTTCATTCTGACATCTAATGGTTTTATATTGTTGCTATCTTTGAAGAAATTTAAAAAAATTTTTCTATCAAAATTATATTTTTTTGACCGAGATTGATAACCATAAAAAAAAACCAAGCATTTCCAGCTAATTAATTAAACCATTTGGTATAAATAGTTAACTAAATATGTCAGGAATAACAGTTATCGTAAGTATAAAAATTCATTTGTTAAGGTCCTTAAAGGAGGAGTGCTCAAGGGTTTGTATATTGAGAGCCATTTTTGGAAATCATAAAATTCTGAAGAGACGCAAGATTTTCAACCTAAAATTGAATTGAGATTTATATCATTATTTATTAATAAATGGATATACAAAAATGTTTTTATTTATTAAGTCATATATATATTTTAAATAATTTTCCTTTACTTATATTTGTTAATAATAATTGTATTATTTACCAATATAATTCTTATTAAAAATACAAACATTCAGCCGGAAAAAAGTCGACAAAGTACCTCGGATAAGAAAAAAGAATATAAAATACAAGTTGTTTTTTACTAAGAAGGATTAAATGACGTATAAATATATTTTCCTAGTAAAATCACCTCTTTATTTAAAGTTGTTTATCTTGATACAACCCAAAAGGTATAAAAACAAGTCTATTCAATTTTTCCTTTCAAAACAAATCATTAATAAAAATTAATTTGCGTAAATATATAATACTTTCCTTTTCTTTCTTGTAATATTTTCGACTTGTCAGATTTATCTTGAACGTGCTGAGAACGAGAAGCGTGGATAATGCCGTTTACGCCTTTCTCAGGGGCACGTGCCCATCCTTCCTTAGAGACACGTGTCATTCCTCACTAACACATGTTCTTTCTTCTTGAAGAGGGAAGAAAGACCCAATTAATTTATTACATAGCCTCTAGGTGGATTTTATTGATCCTACTCTTAAGGATATAAATGAATGCATCTCGAATCCTGAAAAAAGTTTCGAAGATTCGAATCTTATACTTTTTTTTTTTTTGTGATTCAAATATTTCGAATGCTAAAACTTTGGAATATTAATTTTAATTCCAGAGACGCGTAATGGAAATTTTGGCTAAAAACGTCATATATTTGCAAATTCGATGATGGCGGGAAAATAAAGTATTAATTAATTACAATAAATTAATTCTATTAATAACTTAGCTTTAAGATTGCAAGTGGATAGCAACCTCAGCAAGGCAGGAGATTCTGAGCTTGTGAAGTGAGGTAATTATAAACTAGAATTGAGGGCGGTTAAGTAGCACTTAAGAATCCAGACGAGAAGAGTTCTTTTCAAAATTAATTTTGTATTCTAATACAGAAAAAATTTATTTCACGTCTACGATATGAGGTTTCTTCAAGTGAATTTCAACCAGAAACATTGGACCCTGATTTAGGCCTGGCGCTCTAAAGAGTCCCACACCCGCGAATTTTCATAAAAATTTGAGTCATGACTGAAAAAATGTGAGTGAATATATACTTATAGGAGCGCCTAAAAAAAGAAAAAATGAATCCTTTTACGTGCATAAAATAATCTTTCTCACTCAAGGCTCTTTTAATATATTCGATTTTTGTCATTTTTTAATGCATTGATGTTTTTAGAGGGTAACTAAGCTTTTCAGTTTGTTCATTTCAGAATTTTTAAAGTGGAGTAAATTTTGATTTAAACTAATAGTGTTAATTCAGCCGACTTCGCATCTCAAGAGCCCGATTTCGATGCTACGTCGGCTGTATGTAAGCTGAATTACTCGAAGGACTAACAGGGGGAGAGCCCTTTCTTTTGCGAGCTCGCTATTTTTTAAGTCCTTTGGGCATCAAATCAAATTATATATTATTTACGATATATATTATCCATTCCAATCAATCAATTGATTTAAATAAATTTTCATCTGATTGCTTAAGATTTGAACCCACATCCCTTGGCTTTTAAGATTTATCAATTTTGACTCGGTAATGCGGTTCAAGAGATAAAAAAAATATTTGGCCGATAACAGTCTTTTTATTTTCTTGCCAAACTAAAAAATCATGAAGAGCTATTTATAATAATAACTCCGACTTTTTTTTTTTTAATGTAGCCAAATAAAGAAAAAGTTGTATTCAGAGTTCTTTAAGATGGAGACGGGCTCTCCAGGTATAGGAAATGGAAAAAGCGCCCCCCCCCCCCCTTTCCCGCTCTCGAAATAAATTCACAATGAAAAATAAAAAAATTGAATATAACATTTTTGTTCATATGGCTCAGATCGGGGCATCGATTGCACTAAGCCACCCGACACACCAGCAAAACCCACTTCACTATTTATCAGATTTTCACTTATCAGTCGCTTGCTATTCCAGCAAGGCTTCAACTTGGCTGACTGTAAATTGCAGAAACTCTTCAAGATTAAAACTAAGTTAAATAGTTTTCGAGATTCGAGGCTTATATTGAGAATCCAATTCAAAGGAATAGGTTTCAAAAAAAAATTTGAAAATTTTATTTTTATATACATTTCCTTATATTATTTTACATAAGCTTCCCTTTTTCAGGGACGACTCGCAACAGTTTAAGTGAAGAGGTTTTATAAATGAAAATCTAAAAAATTATTTTAATTTCTAAAACAGACAGAGGCCTCTTTTCAACTTTAATATAAAAATATTTTTATTTTTTGAATTGTTTCCAAATGCTTTTGAAGGGAAGGCCATCGATAGAAATTTTAAAGGCTCTTAATGTTAAAATTAATTTCACTTGGAACAGAGAAAAGTAATTCTAATTTAATTTGAAATTTTATTAGAAATCTAAATTTATACGTTGCTCAATTAATATTAATATTTTATAAATAAAACACTATGTATAATAGTTATATTTTGACATTCGTTTAACATTATAATTTAATTTTAATTTTAAGGTAGATTCATTGCCTGAGAGAGTCATAAAAAAAAGTTTTATTTATGCTTTTCTTTCTCATAAACTCTGATGTGGTTGTCAAAATTTTATCATACTTTAAATTTTATTTATTCTCTTTTTTTGAACGAGTCATCGACTCGAAGAGACAGTTTAAGCTGTGTTTAATTCAGAGCACTTTTTTTCTGGTAGGGCAATAAAATCTCATTAATTTGTTCCTTCGTATTCACCAAGAGCGTAGCCAGGATTTTCATTTGAGGGGTGAGGCAAATAAATTTTTTTTTCTTATATGGTTGGTTTTTTTTTTTTTTTTACGTGTTATAAATTAAATTTAAATTTATTATTTTTTTCATAAAAATTTGAATTGATTTTTCCAATTTTTTCCGCCTCCCTCTTGGATACCCCCATGTTCCTATTCTTAATATAATATAAATTTAAAAAAATCATATTTGTTCACATTCTAAAGAAATAACAAAAGAGTTTGTTACAGGATATCGCGGAGACTGGCAGGGGGTGAAAGGAGAATGAAGAAACTTACGATGTCGGGGCTGACCTTCACACCCTCTCAGGAATTCTCACAGGTAGGCTTAACGACAATTTAATTTAATATTTTAATAAAATAATATATGACTTCAAATTGTATGCTTTTAGAAATACATTTTATATCTTATGAATCGAATAGATCTCGAAAAACCTTTTTTGTCTTTTTCAGCATTTAGACTCCGTCTTTATTTATTTAAATTAATTGGTATAATTTAAATAAATTTTTGTTGCTCAGGACGGGAAGCGAATCTCTGATCTTTGGTACGTGAAGCCAGACCTCTAGTTCTGCACCTTCTAAGTTAATTTAAATTAATTTGTATCTTTAAATGGAGGGTAGGAAAGGGGACTCAAGTCGATTGTTTCTCAAGATAAGTTTATATATTAAAAAAGTTCAGATCTTTTTTGTAATTGTCATTTTGATTTAATTAAAAAAAAAAAAAAAGGTTTATTAACCCCCCCCCCATTATACGATATATCGTTTATTGTCTATATGACTTCAGATGCAGAAAAGACAAAAAAAAACGTTTAGAACTATCTCTCCCTCTCTCTCTCTCCCTATGTATAGGCAATAAAAAATGACACGCCCTATAATTTTTGAACTTCTACGCCTCTGGTAAAACAATTTAAAAATTCTGATACTTGGCGTATTTTTGATATTCTCTTTGCCTTTCCTCTTATTATCAAAATATCTTATCGCTTAGACCTTTTAGGAATATTCCACCAACTTTATTCCTCACTGAAAAACATTCTCCAAATCTCAAATCCTAACAAAATAAAATTAATTCGCTGGTTGCTTACCCCTGGACCATCGTGCATTTGTGGCACACTTCATGCCCCATCGCCGGCTTCTGCCTGTCGGTGCTTTTCCTTCCACCTCTCCTTCACCTACCCACATTGCATCTTCAGAGGCAAGTCAAGTTTATTCTCCAAATAATGAGAAGGGTTTCCGGTTGGTCGGCGCTAAATTCTATAATTTCCCAAATATTCTACGAGCACTCCTTTTAAAGAGGCTAAAACTCAGTCTGAATTCCTCCCCTCCTCTTGATAGACCTGAATGTAGCTCTCGAGAAACAATAATTTCTGCTATACGCATTAGGATTCTACTCATTGTTCCGCCCTTATATTAATATGTATTGTGTAAAATTTGTAATTTGGTTTCAATATTAGAAAAAGCCCTTTTAAAGGAATTCACAGTCGGATAATCGATGTCGCTTGCATTCTGACTTGAGCCTTATCCCTAGGCTTATTAAGTTTTATTGCCGGTATTTATCCTTTAAAAATTAAATTTGTATTTAAATAAGCCATTTGACAAATGACTTGTTTATTTTTCTCTGTCAGAATAATATAATAATGTTTTTACATTGTTTGTCATTCATACACAAATATAAAATTCCATGTTTATATGTTTTCTTTATTTGTTAGGAATACATTCCTCTCTCGGGACCAAACATTCCTTCCCTTCGAAATATTTATATTTAGCAACACCAGTGGAGTCATTTGACCAAAAAATTAGTATCATCCTTTGGACTTTTCGTTATCCTTTTCAGAGATAAAATTTTATTTTCCAGCGTGTCTGTCTGTCTACACTAACACAAATAATAGAAATTGGAAAACGAGAAAACTCTTTCTCTCGATGCCGAACTTTTCCTTCCCTCTTCATCAAGCCTCAGGGAAACGTCAAAAAATGTAAATTGCAAATTTTATCAATATTAATAATTAATTAATAAATGAAAAATAATAAATTTTATTACAATTTAATCAAAAATAAAAAAAAAAAACTACATAATATTTATTTCCAGTCGAGTTTGAACCATAACAAGTTGATCAGACTACACCGAGCATTCAACTTTGCCGACCCCATTACTCTCAAATAATAGTGGGATTTAGGAGGGATTGTCAAAAGACAATGAATTTTAATCAATATATTCTTTATTTGATTAAAATTTAATTTTAATTTCCTTTGTTGCTCTTAAATCAGAGGTTCCCGACATGTTTTGAATTCATTATATTGCAACCCCAATGATTCAAGATTGGATTTCAATTAGCATTGATAATCAACTCCTTAAAAATTTGATGATGATGATGATTTTACTATCTAGGCTACATTATTTGAACTATATGCCCATCGACGGTCGCACTAGAGGCAACGGCCATTCAGATGATCGCCCCCCACCTAAATTGATATATAATTGCACGAACCTATACAACACACGTTTTCCTGTATATAATTTTAATATTAAATATCGATTGCTTCCGACGTGCGTTCATTGTTGTTTATTAATATGATATTATGTCTTATATATCAACAAATATATATATATAAATTTTGAACTTGTTATTCATTTACGTTTCATTTTCATTTTCTTTTAATGGTTTGTAAAGTCTTTGATAGAAATTTAAGTGATATATAAATATGATGTAATATAATTAAAGTCGGTGGGACGGGGGAAGGGGATGTAGGGGTTATTTATCCCCCACTGCCTGTATAAAAAAATTAAAATAATTATTTTTATATTCTTCTAAATCACTAAAATAATCTTTATCAAATGTTTCTATAAAATAAATAAATTTTACAACTAGGAAGGGAGGGGGGGGGGGCAAACTTGAGGGCAATATTCCACTCACCTTTCTAATACTCCTTCCCCCCATGAGCAATTCCTGGCATCGGACCTAAATATAATAAAGACTTTTGTATTTTATTATTTACTTTTCACATTTACAAATTTTTAGAAAAACTTTCCAGGTTCCGGAAACAGGCCAAAAGTTGATAGATCTATGGTTTTGCTGTAATCGACGTGTGTAAAATTTGGTTGATTTACATTAAAGCGTGCTCGAGTTATCGTGTTAACGAACAGATTCAGACACGGAGACATAATTCGAAAAATGGGAGCTCGGGGAGCCCCAAAACGTCAAGAGAGAGCAGTATTCGAGAAAGTAAAAAGGCTGAGAAACCCTGGAGTGGAGTATCCAGGGTGTGGGCAATCGTATTTGCCGTTGCATTAATTGGCATTCGGGAGTCGGCATTCAGTCTTTGGCAGCTGGTCGCTGACTCGCCATGTCGTAAATCTTCAGTCCAATAGGCCGAGAAGCACGTTCGTGTACACTCACTGGCACAAGTCAATAGAGCCAGTCATTTTTCTTCAATAATATTCTTAATATCTCCTAGCAGAAAGGAGTTTAGAAGGGAGGAGGGGAAAGGGCTCATCGTAATCAGATCTCGAAAAATATTTTTTTGGAAAATCTAAAGACTAAGTACTAACTAAATTTTTTATTTTTTAAAATAACATTTATTAAAACAGAGGTGGCCGATAGGTTAGAGATCGTGACAGTGTCATATTAATAATCTTCAAAAGCTAAGGGGGGGGGGGTCCGAGGAAAATTTATTTAAAATATTTAGATACCATTTAATATAAATAAATGTGCCTGGATAATATAAATCTCTGATGGCGAAAATATTTCAAAAAAAAATGCAAGTGCAGATTTATTTGGGCCAACCCCCAACATCTATTATTAGAATGTCCATTTTATATCAACTAAACGAACTTCTGAGACCCTTCTATATCCAATCCTACTTTATATGCCTTCTCTAGTCTTGAAGATGGTCGCATAGCTGACCGAAACACATGCTTTCAAAAAGAATGGCCTTCCCTGGTCTGACATTTTGAAGGGGTTTGCTAGAGATTGGACTTTTGTTTCTGAGGGGCTCTTGATGATTCGTGAACGAAAGTTCGTTTAGATGATATAAAATGGGCATTCTAATAATAGATGTTGGGGGTTGGCCCAAATAAATCTGCACTTGAATTTTTTTTTTGAAATATTTTCGCCATCAGAGATTTATATTATCCAGGCATATTTATTTATATTAAATGGTATCCAAATAAATTTTCCTCGGACCCCCCCCCCCAGCCTTCTTGGCTATGAAGATTATCAATAATGCCTATTAATAACATAAGAGGGCATTTTTTCACAAATTCTGTGGCATAGCTGACCGAAACGTCGCTCTGGAGTTTTTTTTTTTTTTGGGGGGGGGGGGGGCAATTAAATATTTAAAGTGAACTAATATAATATAATTAACACCTATATAGGAAATAATTATATATTTATTTAATAACTATTAGTTTATTGAATTAATATAATGGTTGAGTTTATGGATTTTAATTTATAATAAATGAATAATTATCTTTTTTAAAGGTACATCTTACTGAGAAGGTTGAGACTGTATTTGTCTCGGGCGCGAGGTTGCCCACTCCTGATATAGACAGTATTTATTATGTTTTTCATAGCTTTATTATTCTTTTAGTAGTATAACCCATTGCGAATGCATTCGCAGTCAATTTTATGCCGAACTAAGTAAAATTTTAAAAATTCCTTTGTAACTAACTTCATGCATCACATGAACATTAGCTTTTTATTATAAGTAATGTTATTCTGTTTATTCTATTTTTGTATTGTTTTTTTTTTTTTTTCTATATCATCATTTGTTTATATTCCTTGTTTTTTTTTTTTAAATTTCAATTTAACGTCAATTTTCGCTCCTATATACAATGTATTATAAGAAAATAACGATAACGTATCGAGGGCTTCCGGTTACCATTCAACTCTCATGTTTTTCAGAGACTACCACCAATCCGAGGTACAGCAGAGCTTGTTCTTGCTTAACAACGATGATCTCAGTGGCTGTTCCTCTACGCCTACGCCAGTGCCACCGACTTCATTTTTTTTTACTTGTACATTATTTTTGTAATGCGTTTTTAAGCCCAATGGCTCTGACTAAATAAGTATAATAAATAAAAAAATTTAAGAATATTTCATCAAAATTATTAAGCTGCACCCTAATTTTTTTTAATTTGAATAAAAAGGCTTAAATTCAAAATAATACGTTAATTTAAAGAAATTCTTAAGTATTGTATTTTGTAAATTTGACCAAATTTTTGTTTGATCCACTATATATAATGCATATTCATTTAATTATTATTATTTTAATAAATTGCCCATGAATACATTCGTGAGCTCTGATTTTAACTCCTATTGTCATCTATAGGAAATAATCTTAACTAAATCCTCAAAAATATGGCTTTAAGAAAGTTGGATTAATTTCAAATGCTATTGCCATCTATAGGAAATAATCTTAACAATTAAATATGGATGATAAAAGGAAATTTGTATTCTGCTCCTACTCTGCCATCTCTTATTGATTAGAAAAATTAAATTTATCCAGTGGGAATTTTATAGTAGTGTCACCTACTAACAACTATAAGAACTACCTACCCTAACTCTAGCTTCGGGGGCATTCGCCTATCTTCGGCTATGCGGCGGCGATAGCTTCGACTGATAAACAATGAATAAAAGAACGATATGTATATTGGGATGGTGGGTGGGTACTTGGTCGTCGACGAGTCAACATCAATACTATATTAATAATAATTCAAAAATAAAGGATTTTTATTTATTTGCCTTATCTCTATGATACAAATAACTTTCATTATATATGTTAATAATACCTATTATCAAAGAACATTTTTTAATTAAAATAAGAATTTAAAAGTGAGATATAATCCTCCCATACCATTCCACGCCATCCGGCGGCAAACTAAATTATTCATGACTCGTTTTATCTTTATAACAATACGATGTCGCCGTCGCCTCATGGCCGAATATTCCCGAAATACTCCGAAGATTACCGAACTCTTGTGGTACCCATATAAAGGCGCTTCAGTTCTTATAATTGCTAATAGATGGTGTGACCAGTAAATTTCTATTTATGATTTTAATACAACTAAACAACAATAGATAGCAGGAGGAAAGGTGTTTAATTCGTTATTAGTAATTTTTTAGGTGCTTAGTATTCATTATACATTATAGATGGCAATAGCAGTTATATTTAGTTGTCCTTTTTTGTTTTTGATTATCCTGTATAATTAATATTTGAATTTTTTCTGGGGTTTAGTTTGGTTTTTTGTTTATAGATGGCTATACCAGTTCTACTTATAATCTTTTTTACCTTGAATTTAATTATTTGGTAGAAATGAATTTTACATCTGTAACTAATAAAGAGAGAGAAATTTTATTCTTTTTTATATATTTAAAATCTTATATAATCTTTGAAAATATATTCATTCGACTTAAGGATGGAACGGCAGGCAGATCAAAAGGCAGCGGAGAGGGGAAGTAAAAATATACAGGAGGGGGCTTGGCGTTTTAACAGCACGCCGAAATCAAAATCATTATTGTTAAGCAACACTTGAGCATAGCTGTTCCTCAGATTGGTTACCGCTCATAACAAACGTGATCAAAAAAAATTTTTTTCAACAATTTACTTATTTTAATATAAAATATTCTTTGATTCCACGCAAGAAACAATAAATGAAAATTTTCTGCTCTCATTGTTTTTTTAAAATTTTCAATTACACAGAAAGGCAGAAAAGGAACTATAGACGGAGCCCTTTTCTCTTATAGGGAAAGAAGCTTGTAATTGTTTCTAATTCTATGTGGTATTCCTTCATTTTTATAATTTCTCTTTTCATTTTCATTATCACTACAATTATAAATATCCTAATGCCATCAATCGCTCCTGGCGTCCAAAAAAAAAGTAGAAGTTAACAGCGAGACTTGCTGCTTGCACGTGAGTCAGTCCGTGTGGCGGGCCTTTTTTTATTGGCTTCGCAGGCGAATACTCTACACAAATATGTAGGCTATGATCAAGACAGCGAGTGATGTATATTTAGTCTCCATTGCCTTCGTTCCTATTATTATTAATAAGTGCCTCTTCTTCTATTGCATGTAACAAATAGAAAGGATGAAATTGGCGAAGAGAGAGAGAGAGAGAGAGAGACATTATAAATCAATCATTTCAAATATATTTATTGTACAACTATATAAAAGTAACTAATAGTTTATATATATTTATACGATAATAAAAACAATATTTAGAAGATAAATTATTATTAGAAAAATACAAAATAAATCACGTCCCTTTTGAGGGTGGCTCTTATGAATTAAACAAGAGATCCCGTTTTAAGAGAGGAGGGGAAAAAATTGGTCCAGTGTCACACAAATGATTTCCATTCATTCGTTGAATGATTTCATTTGATGATTTCATTCCTAATTTAAGATAATAAATAAAAATTTGTCTAAGCTAACAATAGGCAGGCTATGATTTCTAAAAATGGAAATAAGAAAAAACAATCTTTCCATTCTCTATCTGATCTCTAAGAGAAAATTTCATTTTTTTTTTTTTTTGTGGAGGATAAACAACAACAACGGCGATGACAGTGAAGACAAGTGACAATAGACAATGAGAGAGAGATGAATTAAAATCATCAAAAAAATATCTCTTTATAGGAATGTCGATTAAATCATTCGTTTTAATATAATTATTTTATATAATAAAGGATGGGGCACACTACGCCTGCACGGATTGGCATAGATTAAATACAACGACAAGCACTACAATTTCGTTTACTGGTTGTGCTGGTCCGGTGAAGTGTGCACCAAAAAATTCCAAGTGCGGAGCTGTTGGTCCGTACGGGCGTAGGTTGCGCGCCATATTTAAGTGTCCTTTTCCTGTGCTTTGTGCCGCTACGGTAAAGAGCAGAAAGGTTTTTGAAAAAATTCATCATCTACAAATGAACAATAATTTTACTTTCTAACTTTATTATATCAAATCAATGTATTTTAAATGGATCTGAAGAAATATGAAACAAGTTTTTTTTTTTTTTTTTTTTTCTTATCCCCTATAGCTATAGAATTTTCTTCGAGATATATGTATGATTTTATAAAATTTTTCTCTATTTTTAAAGGCCTCGGTACAGAGAACAAACTATTATAAGATCGATGGCTTTAATTATCAGATGGAGAATTATAATATTGCTTCCTTTGTTCGGAAATAAGTGTCCAGTTACGCATAGCGTTAATATAAAACATTAAAAAAAAAAAAAAAAATCTTCAACAAAATAAATACATATCATGCCAAGATGCCAAATTGGGTTGACAGTTTTTTCAGATGAAAATCGAAATGCAGTTTCCTCCTTATTTTAAAAACAGGGGTTCCCAACCTTTTTTTTTTTTTTTTTTTTGAGCAATGAAAATCCGCTAAAACAAATTTTTACGAAGATTGGAAGTAAATGAAATTTATAAGATTCTTAAAATTCGTTTATTGATAGTGAGTTATCTCTAAAATTTTATAATTTAAAAAAACTTTAATTTAACATTTTTGTGTTATTCAATAATTAATATCATTTTAACTGGCATGTAAGATTGGCTTTC
Source organism: Anisolabis maritima (assembly GCA_010014785.2). NCBI lineage: Eukaryota > Metazoa > Arthropoda > Insecta > Dermaptera > Anisolabididae > Anisolabis > Anisolabis maritima. Next base: position 448 of record JAAAKE020093665.1, on the reverse strand, counting down.
GATGCTATTTATATCAACGACGAGCTCATTTTATTTTGAAATATTTCATAGTCCCTTTGCCAGCTTCTGGGGCTTCTCATTTTTTCAAAAAAAAATCCTCTGACCTCTAAGGGGGGGGGGGGGACATATGCTGAGGTAGGGAACCTCTGCTTTGAAACATCATTGTATTTCACTTGCGATAATGTAATTAGGCAAATTAATTTTTTCTTGCTGGATTCATCAGATTTTATCTTCAAACGGTATTTTAAACTTCAATAAAAAATATGTTTATTAAAAGTAGAATATTGTTCAAATGTCACTTAGTAAGTAAATAATTGTCAATAAAAAGAATTTTTACGTCCTCGTTTAGAGCCCTTTCTGACTGGGCCACTCTTTACATCTTTATTTTATCACACGACTCTAACGTATTAATTCTAACAAGGTTTGTTATCTTAGATTTTTTAAGAAT
>JAAAKE020093654.1:0-20098 GCA_010014785.2 Anisolabis maritima | reverse complement strand
CAACCAAAAAAAAATTTGAAAATTATCTGCCACATATTATATTATATATTTTATTTTCACGTATAATAATTGTTATAAAAAAAATAAACTTGACACCCCTGCCGCTACAGCTACTTTGTTGTGCACATGTGTAATTTTTAAAAACTACCTATCATGAACTTGTTAAAGTTCAAATAATACATGGTAGAGCGGGCAGCTAGCAAATAACGGTGATCCGCGGTTTATGCATTGCTTCTCTAGATCTATAATTTAAATGCCAAAAATCAAATAAGAGAGTTCAATTTTTTCGCTTTTATATCTTATATATTTAACATTTCTCATTTTTATTACCCTTAAAGCAGGAGGTAAAGTGTTTATTTCGTGATCTAAAGGTCAGTGGATCGCTTCATGTTCTGAACGATAAAATCTTTTTAATTTGTATTGGCTATCAATTAATTTAAATAAATATGGACTGATTATAACTGGTCTCAGATGATGAAAGGTTTAAAATAAATATTTCTTATCAGGAACAATTTGAGTTTATTCAGATAAATGGCCAAAGGCTAATCAGGAGCAGGAGCACTTTCAATAAAAAAAAAGATCAGATAAAATTTCAAGTGAGACCGGGATGAAATTTTTTGAAATAAATGAGAAAAAATTTAGGTGAAGAAAAAACTTCAAACAAAAGAAAAATATAGGCTCTATATGAATATTGAGCGTTCTCATAAAATATGAATTGCTACGCCTCTTCACGTTTTCATAAATAATTATTTTAGTTATATTCCTTTTACTTTCTACTCAGAGATGCAATTTATCTACAAGCCCTAAGTATATAAATGAATTTATAATTCCGTCCGTTACATTGCGCGTCATACGTATTGTGGTCTCCATTTATTGCACAATCAATCACAAGAAATGAACAAATTAAATTAATATTTAGCATTGTCAACTGTTTGAGTTTAGAGTTTTCCTGTCTCCATCAGGACATTGTCAATTATCCCTTCCTCCAGAGAGATAATATCCAAGTTATTTTCGGACATGAATATATATCTATTTAATTACCAATGCAGACGGGGGTGTCGTGCGTGCCATGCATTGTCTAGAGAAATTCTTTTATTATGTTTTATGATTACGATTACTTGTAGAGAAATTTAATATAATTTTATTGAAATAATAAAATATTTATTACATGATTTATTATAATTATAATAATAATAATACTCTCTCTTCTTTGCGCATTCTTATCTGAAAAATCACGTTGTTATAGTGAAGATGTTAAAACAATTTAATGTCCCTTGGGGCTTGGAGTAAAGAACCTTATATCATAATCAAGGATTGGCGGTTCGTTTCTCGTACTCAGGGATAAAATTAATTTAAAATAATTGGCTACTAATTAATTTGAATAAATATGGACAGATGACGGTTTTCGTCAATTTAATTAATTAATGTCTAGATATTGCGAAAAGAAAAAAATATTTTCTCTTTAATAAAAAGATAGGATTTTTTCCCACCCAAATTTGTTTAGTTATGTTGGAAAAATTTTAGATTTTTACAAATAAGTCTGCGTCTGTGGACATATATAATGATGGATTTTTATAAAATTTCATAAGTATATTCTTCGGAATAACCAATTTAATAGTGACGAAAAAGGAAATGGGATTGATGTTCAACTATAATTTAAATTCATCTGTTACTTTTTTAAATCAAATCATTAAGTGGTTGTCATTTCCGTTTGCATGTTTCAATTTAAGGCTGACATATGGATCTAATGAAATGATATATCCTTTTATAATTAATTTAGAAATAAAAAAAAGTTGAATAGATAATAGTGTCAAATTTCATTTAACTTTCTTCAAATCACCTACGAATAAGGGAGGTACTTAAAAATGTAAATAATAAAGTTGGACGTCTTTTTTTTTAAAGACATTTTACCAATTTTGTCAATTTCCACAATTTATAAATTATTAAAATCTTTAGTTTTTTTTAAGTCGTAAATTTAATAATTATAATTAATGAAAAAATCACCAAAAGTGACTCATAAAAAAAAGACTGAAAATGATGTTTCAAATAAGATAATACAATTAAGTAAACAATTTTAACAGAGGAGAAGCATGATCAGCAATAAAGCAGCTTTTGGATTCTCAATAAAAACTCAAAAATTGAGACATTTCGAACGAATTTTACTGGTACACCTTCAATCCAATTTGTTTATCCCCAAAGGTGGTCAGTATGGGATTGAAATACATATAACAATGTATACATATATAAGCGACAATTATGTTAATTTGTTCTATGGTACAATCTCATTGGTGTGTGAGTGATGTCTTATTGCTTATCCTGCCTTCTCTTCTATTATAATAGCAACACAGCAACAACTCACTTCTTTCAATAATTTTAACGTTTATTACAAAATTTAAAATAGCTAGTGACAATTTTTATAAATGGATTCAATTAATATTTATAAACAAAATGTTTAATGGGGGAATTAAGTCTTTATCCAAAAGAAAAAAAATAACAACACACAATCTAATTTAAACAAGGAAAATTTTAAAGTGCAAAATGGAAATATTTCATATATACAAATAGAAAAAAGACAATAATCTGTTTCCCAAATAACAATACTGGTAAAATTGCATCGTTTCTAGGATTTGTAATTTAGTTTGTTCTTTGGATACAGATACACACACACATGGATCATTTCCGAAAATTATTTTTTCTAAGGGGATCTCAAAAAGTATATTTCCGTTGAAAACTCGATTTCGAAATTTTCTACATTACTTTAATTCAATATTAGGTAAGGGAAAGTAAAAATAAATATTGAATAATAGGGGTTTGTTTGAAATAGGTGATAATTTCTAAATAAATTTTATTTTTCATGTTTAATTACGTAGTTATATTTTCAAAGTTCAAAATGAAAGGGACTATAACTCATGTTTTTCACAAAGATGATATGCAAAACTATGCTTAAGGTGAGAGAGAGTTTCAGAGTTTCTACCCTCACTAATAACAGGGTGGGTAACGAATTTAGTGGCTAAAGATCTTAGTTAAAGATAAAATCCTGAGAAGAAGTCTCTAGGTTTAAACTTGCTAGATAGAGCCAGCCACCTCCGTCAAAATAGTCATAGGCTGGTCCGGAAATGCCTCTCTCTCTCTCTCTGTATCTTTTATAGCATTTCTAGTGAATAAATTAATTATTTCCATCTTAAAGAATTTTTTATTTGCTTTCAGGCATCTAAACATTTCGGTGATAATAAACAAAGCTAGTATGTGTTGTTGGAAAATTCCAAATCGATGACGATTTTTGGTTAAGACGAAAGATAATCAAAAAATATTATAATTATGGACAATGTCGAATTCAGAAGAGGCGGGGGCAATGTCAAAAGAAATTGTAAAAACAACACAAAATTTCAACAAAAATAAAGAAAAAAATTGCAAAAATGGATTTTTTTAATAAGAACCATTTGCAAATAAAGAAATTAATTCTAAAGCCATATATAAAATTTTTTTATTTGCTCGACCCTCACAAACAAGGATCCTACGCTACACTGATTATGGTGTATATAAGTTGACTATATATATATAAGAAGAATTATCTTTTAAAACTGAGTAATATGAAGAATAGATTATTTTTATATTTTATACAAAATTAGCGATAAACGTATGTACAAAGTTGGTTTCTTCGAATTTGTCACGGAAATAACATCCATTTTTAGAATCCAAAGTCCCTGTTTTCTCTCTTTGAATATGAGATTGTGTCCTGATGTGTGTGTGTGAGTGTGTGTATGTGTGTGCATGAGAAAGAAAAAGAGAGGAAAAGTAAGAGTTAAAAGAATGGATGCGAAAAAAATTTGCTTCATCATAAGTAAATATATAAGAGGATTTTAAAGACACTTGGGATGTGGCTTGAAAAAATAGGCTATTTTGAGGTGGAAAATGATTAATATATCTTAAATCTTATTTATGGTACAGCCGTTGGCGGGGTTTATGAGAAAATCATAAAAAATCTAAAAAGGTACAAAAGTAAAGTGGACCCCAAACAATTTTGGCAGGGATAACAATTAGTTCATTAAGATCATGAATTTACAGAGGCCAAATAAAATTTCCGCAAATGTTTGACTTTTTTCATCACTTTTTTTTTTATAGTTTTCAATAGATTATTAAATAATAAACTATAATAATCTTTTTTCAAATATGTTTTTCCTTCCGTTGGCCCTTCGCGTTATACGATCTTCCATAATAGTCAATTATTGTTATTGCTCATTTGGCTAGGATTTTATTATGTTTATAGAACATAAATACATTAATAAATTACAATTATACTTACAAAAAAGAAATTGTGATAAATCTTGATTGGATTGGTTGAATGAAATGACACGCCGGCTCTGGTAGTAGACGCATCCAGACAGAGACCACCTGCAAAACCAGAAAGAGAAAGAATTTTATAAGATTAATCAATTTGATTATTATATCCATAAAATCCAAAATAATTATATTAATTATTATTTTGAAAAGTGTTCTTTTTTGGGAAATTTCCGAAAAGTACTAACAATTTATTCATATTTGAATGGTTGATTTAAATATAATTTATAATTCAAGCATTCTCCTGTTTTCCCTGCCAGTAAGGGTGCCAGGACTCATATTTTGATGGTATATAAGAGATTTTCACGAAAATGACATAAAGAGGAGATGAGATCAGCAGCAAAAGAACAATTATTTAATGATTTGTAAATTTTTTGAGAATACTCTAACAGGGTTTCTTAAATGGGGTGCCGAAAGCAAGAGTCGCAAGCTCTAATCAATAAATACAAATGAGGCTTTGATATAGATACTAACAAGTGTAAGTATTTAAAAGTTTCCTAGTGCCTAAAGAAGAAATGTCTTCAAATTTTGCCTAACAATTCGAAATAAATTCGTTTGTTGAAAGTTTTGAAAGACAGGACAAAATTTCCCATACCGGTTTATGAAACTTAAATCAATTCGTTGTCGGAATTTTCCACCCCGCAAGCTCTATACAATAATTTTTACAAGCATTCTTAAAAAGGACTAACCAAAATTATTTTTAGAAATTTAAACTTTAGTAATATAATAAAATAAGAAAATTAATATTAAGGCATGAAAATTAGCACAAAGAACATGTAAAACGTCAAATAGGAAAGTCTGACTAATTGCGAAATTGTCGAATTGTGAAGCCATACTCTATTTTATGTAGATTAAGATGTGGTTAAATTAAAAAAATAAGTTGAGAAACACTGTTCTAAAATTAACTGGTTATCTTAAAAAAAAAAAAAAAAAATTATCTAAACCTACAGGGCCTCCAAGTTCACTTAACTCCTATCCCGTACCTAGTAGTTTTCTAAAGATGGGAATAGATATTTGATCACATTTGAAAACTTGTGATCTAGAATTAAAATTATAGGCCAATCTGTCAATTAAAATAAAATGAATTTTAATTAAATTGAAAAACTCTAATTTTTTATCATTTCATTTGATGCCAGAAAATTATATACGAGTAATTTTCAATTATTTATTTTGACAAATGATTTTATTTTATTTTTTATTAAATATCACTGTCAATTATTATATTGCTAAATAAAAGAGAGATAAATAGAAGTTAAAAATAATCTAATATTTGATCTCTCCAGGATTAAAATATTAAATTTTAATTGACACCGCTTAATTTATAATAACCAACCAGCATATAGATACTACATAAAAAACTGATGTGATGATCGCATATCACACAACTTTTTCTTATCTAAGGTAAGGAAATTGTGTGGTGCTGTCACACCAGATTTTTTGTGCCGAGCATTCTAAGTAGTTGTTTCACAATTTTATATTACCTAACATTTTTAGAGATTTTTCTTTTGTGTGTATTAATTAATTATTAATATTGTAAAAAAAATTAAAATAAAATTGTCAATTAAATCTGGTTTATTATCAAACAGGAATTAAAAATCTTTATAATTTGTTTTCTATGAGATTTTTGAAATCATAAAATGAAAGCCCCACACTATTTTGAGGTGGAAAATTATTAATATTAATCTTAAAGATTGTCTAATTTATTATATATACAGCCAATTTAATCAAAATAATCAGAATAGTTCAAAGAACATCCAAAAAACCAAAAAACGTATAAGAATAAAGTATCCCCAAATTTGGTGGAGGTCTAAGGCTAAATACATTTTAAAGATCATCTAAAAAATAATTATTTTATGAATTTGAATCAAAAGCGCTAGAGAAAATTTTTAGAAAATCGAAAAAAAAAACTAAAGAGTAATTAAGTAAAGTACTAGTACTCTGGTCGATTTTATTGAGAAAGCTTCGAGACGCAAGCGAAGATGGAACTAGTTTTAATATAAAATTTCAGTCTTGAGCCTCTTTTAAAAAAGAATTTAGAGAATGGAGCAGTTGTCGGTTTGCTGTGTATTTAATATATTATATTATTAATTAAGAATGCTTGTATATAAATACCTAGCAGTGTTGCTACTTGTTCGAGTAGCAAAATTGTTTTGCTTGACAACAGACAACTCGGCAATTTTGACACGATGCTTTGTCAATAATTTAAAAAAATTATTTAAATTAATTTTCTGGATGTAATTGAATTTAAATTAAAAGAATATAAAATGAAATTGACCTTCTAACTCAGCTATTTCCCTAAGTGCAATGTCATTCCCACCCTTCTCTTTTTCCCTCCCCGTTTTGTTCGTTCTCTATTCGAAACCATCACAAAACAAATTTTCTGTAATATCCCCAGAGTTAGAGAGAGAGAGAGATAAACGAGACAATTGCTCATTTTTATTTGAACATATTGAATTGCTGTAATTTAATTTCAGGTATGGTGGTGGGCTTTTGAAACGTTTGACCTATAAATTCTAAATTCACAAATAAAATAAGTAAAAAATAAAAAAAAATAGAAATCAATCAACCAACCAGAAGAGCCATGTTTTTTTATTATTCTTTTTAAATATGAATAATGAATTAATTATATAATAATATCAAGAGTGGTTGAGCTAAACAAAGAAAACAAAAAAAAAATGAAAGAACAATTCAATCAAATTCCTCACTGGAAAAAAATAAACAATGTGAATTTTCAACTAATATGCAATGAGTGAAATTATATCATTTGAAATTAAAAATAGGTATTCATTGATAAAAAATAAATAAAAATAATTACTTTTTTTTATAAAAATGTATGCAACAGTTAAATTGGATGTGGGTGGAGATACTCGGAGATCCTTTCAGTCATCATTTTTAGTAAGCATCTATCTACCTTAACAAAAATAACTCAAACGATTAAATAAAACTCATATTCATAATTAATTAATTTTGTTGGTCAATTAATTATGAATAAGAGTTGGCTTTCAAGGGTCAAAAGGAGAAAAGGACAAAAAAAATCAAATCTATTTTTTATATAAAATTACAAAATTCATTATTTTTACATAAAATTAAAAAATACAGGCAAAAACAAAAAATACTGCCGGCTTCCTTATGAGACATTTGTCCAATTTTTGGTTTGATTTCTTGAATGTCTTCATACTTCAAGAGTCTTCTTAAAATTTGAATAAAAATCTTCTTAGTCTTCATAAAGATAAAAAAAATAAACTTCACTCACAATTATTTATATTCTTCGCATAAAATGAATTAAAAATCACAAAAAACGATCTTATAGATCGAAAAAAAAAATATAAAGTTTGCAAAAAATGCATATTCATTAAGTGTGATCACTCTCCCAAAATAAATCATCATATTTGAGTAAAGCTAAGCTAAAGGACCTATTCTAGAATTTCTTTTGCGCCCAGGAAGAGTGATCCCCCTCACCTCTATAATTCCCTCATCTAGAAGAAAATACATGTATTAAATTTTGATCGAAATGATATTTAATAAAAAATGCTCGTAGGTCTATTAATTTTGTCCGAAAAGAAACTTGTTTTATTTTCATTGGACTTATCCTCTTAACACAAAGAACCGAACTGAACTGAGTACTCATGAACAAGTTCCTGCCTAAATCTAATAGTTGACAAATCGAAGGATTATATTACTCTCCACAAGAGGAATCTTTATATTCCCTTGCTGTTCGAAATCAATGTGGTCAGAATCAAAAATCCAATGAAACATGACAAGTTTCAGTTTTTAAGTTTCAATTTAAAAAAAAAAAGACCCAAGAACTCATCTCTTTTCTCCAAACACTAGACTACACTACCTAATGGGAATAAAGAGTGACCATATATAAATTTTCTAATGAGCGGAGTTCCGAGAGAGCTCTTGTTTACAAGAAATTTTACAAAGTAAAATCACTTAAATTTAATAAATTGTTTCAAAAGCAAAATAAAGATACACTAGATCCGTGAACATTAGAACGTTTGCAAAACTTGGATATAACTCTAATTATAAAAAGAGGTATATGTACTATTCATATGTAATAATATGACAAATATGTAATCTATTTGTTTAAAAAGTCAAATTCTTCAAATATTTTAAGAATTTGACTCTAGTGAAGAATAGAAGCACTCGTAAAACTAATTTGATTTAGAAAATAATTATAATTCGAAAAAAATTGACCAAATTAAAAATTCCTAATTTTGAGGGTATTTAACGGCAGGAGTTATCATTCTCATGAACATATAAGTAATAATTTGAACCAGTAAGGAAATGTACACATTTTTCCATTATATCCCAATTTATAACTAGTACGTTGTTTGAACTCAGAAATCTATGGAAGGAAATGCACTACTTATGAGGTGGTTTAAATTATAGCTTGTATGTGACAGAATGAGAACTGTTAATGTGTTAATTATTCACCTAAAAAATTAGAAAACTTATTAAAAACAAAATCATAGTAATTTATTTAACAAGTAATGGCAAGAGCCGAGTGAATTAATATATTTAAATTATTATTATTATAAAAATAAATATATTTAATATTAAAATTTTTGTCGCTCAGGAGAAGCCAACCTCTGACCTTTGGTACATGAAGCAAGACCTTTACCTCTGTTCCAAGGGACAGGGCTAAATTTATATTTAAGATTAATAAAAAATAGTATATGGCAATTAAATTTTGAAAAATTTTTATTATGCTTTTGATATATTATTCTCTAGTATATTAAAATATATTAAAAAAGGCGGATCGTAATAAGATTTTTGGGGATCAAATCTTCCGGTGAGTTAAAATTCAAAGAAAAGAATAATAATATTTGATAAAATAAAAGTGAAAATTTTTTATTAAAATAAAATGAAAGTAATAATAAAAATTTCATCTTCATTATTTTTATTATCATCTTGTTAAGATCCACCATGTTAAAAATAAATAAATATGAGGAGACTCAGATTGGGAAAATAGAATAATAAAATTACAAAATAAATTTAGTCATGGCCTTTGTGTTTATATTATAATTTTATTTTGTATAATAGTATAATTTTGAGTGAAAATAGCTGTTTCAATTAATAAATATTAGAAATATTAAATAAATAAAAAATAATTTTAAGAATTGTGATTATTTTTTTTTTTTTAATCTAATCTATCTAAACCTGATTTAAATTTTATAAGGGGGGGAGTCAGACAATACCTTGATAAACCAACTCCATCCAACGAATCGCTCGAAGAATTCTGAAAGAGAAGCCCTGAAAGCTAAAATTATTTTTCCCACCCTTCTCTTTATTCATGCCTATTCATCTAAAGGATTGCCAAAATGGCAATCGGGTAAATACACACCACGACTTGAAGATCCCACAGGTAAGGAGCCAGGTAACCTAGCCTAGAGAGAAAAAGAATTTGGGGCCTAATCTATGTGTAGTGTAGAGGAAGGATGGGAAGGATAGGAAGGCAGGTTAATTTTCATTTTTAAAATATGACGACGGTATCTCAAATTAAGCATTCTAATTATATCACGTAATGTTGTTTTTTTATATATAACTTTTTTATTTATTTATTTATTTATTATTATTTTATTTATTTATATATAAAATAACAACAAAATTGAATTTTGAAAATAATAAATTTTTGTATGCCAAGGAATTAATTGTTAGAGTTGAGAATTATGAAAAATTTTTTTAATCTTTAATATAATCTATTAAAAAATAACGTTTAAATAATATAGCATAGTTGAAAAATGAAAATAACCTATATGTACATCAGTGTTTCACAATCACCGTGCATTGCAATTGTACCACAAAATGTTATTTTTTTACATAAACATTAACTTTTATTATTTTTATTTTATTTATTTTTTTTATTTATATATAAAATAACATCATATTATACAAGTGCAATTGAGAATAAGTTACAGAAACTACTCTATAAGATTATTTTTCCCGGAATGAAACCTTAAATTTTTTAATTACTTTAACAAATGTATTATTATATATTTTCAATTTTATCATCAATTGTTCAATCTTTTTTTATTTTTCTTGTTCGGGTAAAATTTTTTTACAGCTAGGCCGGCAAAAGATTGGAAATCACTAACGTACATTATATTCTGTGTAATAATTTGACTAACTAAACTGAGCAAAAAAAAAAACTATAAACTATTCTAATTTAAACTCTTAACTTTATTTCTCTTTAAGGCCAATGCATTATTATAAATCTTTAAATTTATATTTGAATTTTATTTTGACTTCTGAAGTTCGTGTTACTTTTATAATGCCAAATGATATTTAAGGATTTGTATAAATTATGGAATTTAGACCATTTCAGTGAAACAATACCATACATTTCATATGAATTTGACGTTTTGAAAATTTACAAAAGACAACTAAAGATGATGAGGGGTTGTTTGGAAAATGGCTATTAATCAAGAATAATTTGAAGATCATCTAGTTTTAAGAACAAAATATTGTAATACACTATTTTCCAAAATTAGAAAATTGAAAAAAAAAATGAGCCCAACAAGAATGTTAATTTATGGTTTGTAAAGAAAAAAAAAATTTTTTTCTTTTAAATAGTTAATAAAGAAAAAAATATAACATTATATTCTTGACATTATATCTCCAAACTATTTTCTATTACTAGCAATTTCCCAAAGAAATCTACTTGCCTTTACTTTACTGTGCAAAAATATAAAGATCACAAACTTGAAAAACAGTAAAGTTGTTGACCCATTTAATTAAAATCTGTGTCTCCTTTAAAAGTAACAGTGACTCACGGTTCGTTTATATTCCTCCAAGGGTCTGCATAAGATGATTCCAGTAGTCCAAGAGGTGTCTCCAAAATGACCTCAGGAACACATCCTCTTGAGTCCTTTGTTCCAGTGAATCCTCTTCTAATATTACACTTTCACACTTATTATCATTTAAATAATGCACTGCACTGAAACAAGTAGAAAAAAAATTAGTCTTTATATTGTAGATTTATAAAAATTTTTAGTAAAATCTTTCCTTACCTTAACACTAATTGCACTAAATGGACCAAATAAAGCACTGCACTAAACACTGAAATAAATTACAAGGAAATTAAAGGTTATAGAATATTTTTAAAAATTTTAGAGTAAATTCTTCATTTTCTTACCTAAGACTTGCTGCACTAAATAATTGTTTGAAAGGACGCATTGTGACGGATGCTAAAACAATTTAAAAAATGGTGAGAACATAATCCACTATAAATGGAAATACATGTCAGAGTCTACTCAACCCATCCATAACAAGCGGTATTATTCAAAAATCAACATATTAAAAAAATTATTAAGGAAAAGTTAATATTAAAATTTAAGTAAAACTATATTTATTTGAATAATAGTAAAATAAATTTATCTAAAATCGTCTAGTTATTTGAGAGCAGTGACACCCGGAGAAGGGAGAGATCTCTCTTCTTAATTTAACCAAAATATTACAAAAACATTTTATTTCTCTTTATTTTTATATAAAATAAACTTTAAATTAAAATTGTTATTTCACTTGGTTGAACAGAACCCAAAAAAATACGATAAAGAATTTCCGTGCAAAAGTACGCTTCTGCCTAATATTTTGCTTTTCCTTATTGAAATTTTTAAATCTTAATGGAGATAAACTTCAATTTGTCAATTTGCATTATCCATCCTTTTATTTTTGGGTGGATTTGAGTAAATCTTTAATGAAATCTTTACCTGAAATATCCTTTCGTTTTTTTATTATTCATATTCTTTATATTCTTCTTTGAATAAAATATTTTGGACTTAGATTTACGCCAGATATGCATGCACCAGATCAATTTTTTTAAGAATATTTTATAATATGCCTACTCATAGACAGATTTTTGCCAAGAAATGCTGATTTATCAACATTTAACTGATCTATAAGCAGAAATAAGCTCGATTAAATAAATAGCGATAAATATATTAAATAAAAAAAAAATAGTAGGATAAATATATAGAATTTTATGAATTTTTGGAGAAGAAAACTAGTTTTTATCAAATACCCACTTAATTTCAGATATGTTGAACTAAATAAAACTATTTCATTCAATAGATTAAATTAATTTATGTGTGGTTTAATGATTATAGAAAAAAAAAAATTATTTTACAACATAAAAATAAAATAGGGATTTTTTTATTAAAAAAAACATGTTCCACATATAAGTTAATTTAATGAGCTGAAGATAAATGCAATTATTCTGTTATATATTTGTAGAATAAGTTAAGTTGATGTAGGCAAACTTGGTTTTCTTCTTCAAAAAAAACATAAAAATAATTTTTTTTTTTTTTGCTTAATTATATAGACTGAAGTGGCTTAATTTCCCTTCCAAATAAAGATTTGTAAAAAAATCAATAAAATCAATTAAAAACAAAGAATACTTTCTCATTATATATTTCATATATAGGTAAGAGAAAGTAAAAATATTTTTCATAATATTCAAAAATAAATCAAGTTAAAAGAGAATTAGAAGTTTTATTACAAAAAATTTCAAAATTTTAAATCCAATTTCTCCCTCTTGTAATTATGTCAAGTGTTTATATATAATTAAGAAAATGAACTTATTTTATATATATATAATATAATTAAGTTCACAAGAGTGATATTAAGATATTTCAAACTCTTGCTTTTATTTGGTTTAGAGACATACACACCTTGGTACATACAAAATGCCAAGATTTGCCAATTAGTAAACTTTTATTAGTGTTTGAAAATTTAAGGTTTGAGGTAAAAGAAATTCCAAGTGAATTTAGGCCATGCTCTTTATTTTTTACTTTCTACTACCTATATATGAAATATATAGTGACAAATTATTGTTTATCTTATTCTCTAATTCTCAAAGCATCTTTTCAAACATTAAGAAATTCCACCTAAAAAAAGAAAAAAGTTTAAAAATTAAAAAAAAAAAAATTTGCTTTAGGAGTGAATTTATCAAAACAAATTGGAATTAAAAATCTAATTTTAAAAAAATAATTCTCCAAAAAATGTATTTCCAAATATTATTTGATTACTTTTATCCTTTATCATCATCATGTTCGGGATCATAAATGAAATAATAATTAATTAAATGGATATTGAATAATTTTCATGAGAAATCATAACCTCAACCAGTCATTATTTATTATACTTTGATGTATTACAAATATAAGAAAATTATATAAAATTATATTGAAACTGTATTGAATTTTACTTTTATTTATAGACCTAATGTCATTTTCATAGTTTAATGAGTTCTTTTTTTTTTTTTTTGAAATTTATCCTTCATTATCTGTGACACTGTGGATCGTTTTGTTTATTGATATAAAAAAATAATTATACTTGGAAACAAGCGAAGAAGGTAAGCTAATTTATAAATTAAATAAAATATACGTACAAAGTAGGCCGAGTTTCTTTATAAAGTCTGGTGCAGAGTATTATTCCATGGATGATGTTTTTAGATTTCTGGGTGAGTAGGCAAATTCATGTCATTACCAGACCACTGAAAATAATATGAGAATGAGTAAAAATAAATAAATAATGAATGTGGATTTTTAAAATTTAAAAAATAAAATTTTAACTTTTTTTTTTCATTTGCTAAAAAACAAGCTTTAGGGATAGCTTTTGTTTTTGACTCCCTTCAGACTGAAGACTAAAATTTATAAAAAATAAAAAAAATATTTGATTATAAGTGAGATATATAAAAAATAAAGAAAATTAATTAAAATATAAATCAAAGAAAATATGGGGTCAGAAGTTTTGAAACACAAATAATTTTTGCAAACCCCCCTTCAATGTTATCAGGATCCACCAATGAGCATAGCTATTTATGTGAAAATAACTGAATATTTTTCTGGGAAACGAATTTGAATAGCCTCCAATTCAAAGTAAAAAAAATCAACATTTTTTAAGCGATATTTAAAAACTAGAGTTAGAGTCAGTCTCTAAAAGACAAACCGAAGGCAAACGGAAATGCGCGAAGGCACACGAATATATGATATCAAAGACGAAACGAAATTCTTTGCGGGCGATTTTGAATGAACTAAAAAAGTATCGTGCTTTCATTTGGCTTCCCTGTTTTGGATCCCTTTTGTTTTAATTAAAATAATAGATAAATAAAAAAATAATATATAGAGAGGATGGAGGGCCACATAAAGAAGGAGAGAGAGAGAGATAGACGCCGCCCTTGGACGCCATGTTCACTCGCACTCTCTTATACTCGTACATTATATTTTATCTTATACTCGTACATTATATTTTTTCGAATCCACTTTTTTGAATAAAAGAATTGCATATTTCCAAACAAAAAATTACATACAATACAATCAAAATATTTTCATATAAAATAATTTTCAACCTTGTATCGTTTTCAAATTCAAAGCGTTCATTAATGCCTAATTCTAGGCAAATTAATAAAAAAAAAAAAAGGATTGAAAGGAAAATACCTTTTAATGTGAAATGAAGGTGTAAATTCATTTTTGGTTGAATGGAATTTAAGGAAATAATCCAGGAGCAGAGGCATTGTTGGTGGATTGGGAGGCATCCATCATGGCGGAATCGGTGAGAGCCTGATAAGGTGCGAATATGGATTTAGAATATATTGGAAGCTCGTTGGGTGAACTATTACTGGAGCAGGAAAGAGAAGGGAGACGGACGCCTGGCGTTAAACAATCGAAACAGAGATGTATCACGTGACATCAAGTTGCAATCTTATTGGTCCAAATATTTCAAAATTTCAGCTCTAAATTTGAGAAAATAATTGAAGGCATCGTTATCAGGCTAAATAAGATCAAAAATAAAAAATTTGAAATAAAAATAATAGTTAATCTTTTAACAATATAAAAAAAAAGAAATATTTTTAATAAGAAGATGGATGACTAGAGATTTTTGAAAATGATCTGAGGTAGACAGCCAACAAAATAATACTATTTATTCTCGACGTTTCAAACGGGGATCGTGCTCATCAGAATTGTAACATTAGTTAAAATCCATTTTATTTTTATTGTAGATGAAGAATATAAAGGCTTTTCTTTAGTTTAAAAATAATGTTACTATTTTCGCCCCGATGATGAGTGTGATCCGCGTTCGAAATGTCGAGAATAAATAGTATTATTTTGTTGGCTGGCTACGTGCCCTACAAGTCGCACAGAAGATATGTGAAAACAATTAATATTAAAAATATAGATATCTTTAAATTAAAACTGCGGGATGGTTTTCAAAAAAAAAAACAACAAAAATTCCTAATGGAAATTAAATAGATGAGAAAATCTCATCATATAACATTCTTTTACGCTAATTTATTTTCTGTTTGATTTCCCCCGTTATGTAAATATACCTTTAATTATATATATATATTTTTTTTATTTATTTATAGCTTGTGGCTTTACTTTTTATTTAATAAAGATGATAGATGGTTGTTAGGTACCGGCGGTTTTTTTTATACCCATGTTTTACCAAACCAAGTTTTAGTTTAGTTTGGATCTTCTCTCCTTTATTTAGACTTCTACTATAACAACAGAGTTTTTAATATAAACATATATTAATGCCAAGGATAGGGGAAGTGATCTGCTGAGAATAAAAATTAATTTATAAATTTTTTTTTGAGAAAGTCTAATATCTTTTTGGTATGTTTCACGCTTTCTCTTTTTCTTTTACTTCTTTACAAATATCTTAGTGAAGAGAGTAGGAGAAAGAATCCTTTTTCCTTTTTTTTTTTTTTTTTGAAATTTGACTGCCCTTTATAAATAAATATAAATAAAAAGAATTCCACCAGTTGCTTTGAAAGTAACTTTGCTTTATTCAACTTGAGAAAGTCTACAAACAAAAGACTAAGTGACCTTAAAGAACTCGAGACTTCGCTCTATTGGATTTTTTGTTATCTTTACAAAAAATTTTTTCCCTCTTTTAAATAAATAAATAAATAAATTTATTTACGACCTGCTTAGAGGCACAAGTCTTCGGTGGTTAGGTCCCATCAACCAGAAATACAAATTTATAAATTACATAACACAAAACGACAAACAATTGACAAAACAAATACAAAAAATACAAGAATAAAAATAGAAATGTATGCTCATTAACAAATAACATGTTCATACATTCCCATCTAAAGAAAAATGTAAAAACATGAGGAAACATTGCGCACAATAACACCTGGCCAGGAGAAACGCATTAGCCCGACATTCGCGATAAGTTGTTAAGGGAAACCTGGCCAAAACCTTAACAAGGATGGTACGACCTCAATCTACCTGAACTAAATAAAATTTTCACTCAACTCTAGGAGTTGACAAAATGTATAATAGAATCAAAGGAGGCAGAGGATTATAATCCAAAGTAGTGACAGACAGACTATTCCACAAACGAATACCCGACCCTACAAACGAATGCAAACTTATATTTTTCAAGAATCTTGGCCTAGGTATTTTTTTCCTATGATCTACCCTACCTAAATAATTTGACTCTTGGAACCTACTTGACATTTCCTCCCAACTCTTAAATCCTTGATACGCCCTAAGCATCACTTTCAATTTAGCCCATTCCCTCCTTTCTAATAAACTAGCCCAGCCTAACTCGCAAATCATTAAAGTAGGTCTACTAAATCTATCAAAACTTTCCTAAAACAAATCTATCTGCCTTATGATGAAAGTAAAAAGTAAAAACTTTAAATTCAATTATTAAGAATGAATCAAAACAAAATCATCTAATATAATTAATTAAAAGAAAATATTTTTATGGTATTTCAAGAAAAATTAAGTGGTAGTAATTAGATTAACAAAGAAGACTTTTTCTTCCAAATAATCATGTAATTTTGCCGGGACCTTAAACTGGAAAAAACCGAGTGAAAATAAATATACAACTTAATCACAGAGAATTTTCATTATAAAGGGTACTTAAGATAGAGTTTTTCCCCCTTTCCTATCTCAGTTTACTTTATAACTTTCTGTTCTGTTCTGAATCTATTACTTTATATCTTTTGGTTTGCTTTATAAAAAAAATAGTATGATAAATGAAGAAGAAAGGATTTTTTTATTGAATCAAATAAATATCAGAAAAATTGAAAAAAAAGCTTTCTCCTTTTAAAAAATTGTCTTTTGTCTCCCAGAATAGTTGATTTATAATTTAAGTGAATAATCTTTTTTTAATGGAATCATTTGTGAGAGTGCAACTGAGAGATGTTAAAATGAGGAACTCAAAGCAAGTCACGGACTCCATCCAGTCTCCTTCCTTTTGCGACGCATAACAAGACAGACAGAAACTCAATTCTCTTATTCTATTGGCTGGCTTGAATTCCAGTTCGCCACTAGCCAACTGTTATACCCAATAAGGTTAATGTAATACTTTAAACCAAGAGATTTTTACTACGATGTAAAGAGATTTATAATGTATTTTACTGCTTTGGAAAAATTTGTTAGCAATCACATGTCATCAAAGTTATTTACGAGTATTTTATTTATTATACTCTACAGATTGAAGAATTCATATATATATATGTATTTTTTATATTTTAAAATTCACGATTTAAGATGAAAATATTTTTTTATTTTTTTTACTCTTTTTCTAAATTGGAAAAACAAAAAAATTAAATCAAAAAAAAAAAATATAAATTATAAAAAAACAATTATCAACCAGAAGCACAAAATAGATATTTTTGCTTAGTTCATTCACGAAGAGTGTTTTCGTTAAAAATGCTCTATCAAGTATTTGGAAAATTCCCGCACCTTCTCCTACATATTTCACCTATATAAAATGATAAGAAAAAATTTCAAAAGAAAAAATATCTTCTATGGGAGTTGGTTGATGGATTTCTTATTGGATTTAATGGAGGTCTAAGAGAATCTAGGTAAGCAGCAGGAGATTAAAAGCGTTTGTCACGCGCAACTTCAGGGCTAGAAAAATTTTCAAATAAATTACAAAGAATACAATTACTAATAAATTAATAATGATTATAATTTTGTTAGATCTGAATTTCGAAACATAGACGAGAATATAAAATTTTTTATTTTAATCACCTGCCCACTGAGATTCCCACTTTCATTAAATCCAATAAAATTCGTAGTTTCAGTAGACCACCAAATTGTTATTATCCATGGACTTCTGGAAGAGATAATGCACCAGTGAATGAGTTATTTGAAAATTCAAACAAACTTCAAATTTCCAATAAAAAAATTATTTTTGTTCTCCCTTCCTAAAAATAAATCTTTACAATGCTATATTGTATATATATGTATTTATATATTTAATATATTACAGGTTCTCTCTTAATATATTACAAATTCTCCTGGATAAATTAACATTTTCATTAACTTGTGATAAAATTTACCCAACCAGAAAGTCAAAATTGATTTATAAATTTATTTGTGTATTTTAATACATAATTTTTATATAGCCAAGTAATTATGAAATTCTGGTAAAAATGCTATTTTTTATTCTTTTATAATATCATCCATCCATAAAATCACTACAAGAAGCAAAAGAGAACGTCAGTTCTATACTCCATACATATACTATTTTAAATTTTATTATTTAATTAATTAATTATTTTTAAGTACAAGTGGGGTGGAGAAAATAATTAGTGGATTGCTCCCCTGAGATATATATCATGGAATTTTCAGAAAATCCTCTCCCACAACCGCCATTCGCTTTGTTCCAGGGCAGCAAATCCTTTTAAAAGCTAAAAGAGAAAGTTTCTTCGAGCTTTTGTTTGTCTGTCTCATGACTTTTCAGTTTTCTCTTCATCTCTGTCTTTTTCTCTCTACACTTATCTTAAGTGATTTTTATTTTAATTAAGAATTTAAATTTTTTTTTCAAATTAAATTAAATTAATTTTTTATTAATCTCGTTCAATGGATCTCTAATAAAAAATTAAATTAAATTTAAAATTTTTGTGTTTTTGTTTTTGTCAAATAAAAATTATTAATAATATAATATTAAATATTAAATATAATATTAAAACGTTGGACCAATTTTAGTTAATAGGGAGAAAAAATAGATGAATGTTTTTTCTAACTATATAAGGAAAGATATGTAAAAAAAATTTGTAGATACTCAAAAAGATGTATTATAATGATACTAATTTTTTAATCTAAACTAGACAAGTCTTTGAATAGCACTGTGAGTTAATTTAGCCTTTTGATTTTTATTTTATATTATATAATAGAGTGGAAAATTAATATCATGTAATTTTAGCTGAGCTAAGGAAGGCTTGCAACTGGCAGCCGAAACGTCTCTCGAGAAAAACAGTCATAAAAAGACGCTTAAGTTGGAAATATAAAAATATTGGATTTATTTCATTTATTTCCCTATGAAGTAAAAATTATTAATATAGTGTATATAGAACAATTGTAGAGTATTATCATGATCACTGTTGTCCGAATAAGTGCAAGTGAGAAGCGATTGATTGGACTGAGTCATGATATGAGCATCTTTTAGACTTCAGTTTTAGAGTAGAGATAAAATTTTTTGAATTCACAGGGAATATAGAGTACTTTTCTGAAGATTAATAAATATATCTGAGAGTTTAATGGTTGAGAAACAACTTTTTAAATCCTAAAACAAAAGTCCTATAAAAAAAGTCAGAAAAATTTTTGAGAAAGAAATTATAGTTGTGAAATTCTTGAGAATAGGGTACAGAAAACTGAAGGTGCCTGAGGTGGCCAAATTCTAGTACACCAGTGAGTTTATCTAAGGAAGCTGATTGACAGAATCAGTAGTAGAAACACTAAAACATAAAACACGGCGTTATAATTAAGTTTATATTGTTTGA
>JAAAKE020093643.1:0-20104 GCA_010014785.2 Anisolabis maritima | reverse complement strand
GCCAATTTTGAATTAAATTAATATTACGAATTTAGAGATGACAAATTAATTTCTGTATATATGTTACGTCGAATGTATAATTGCCTATTTCACGAATTCGGCACTTTTTGCCGGCAGTTTATGACAAATATTTTTTTTTATATAAGTCTTTTTCGGCATCCTAGGCTAGACTCCGTCCTTATTTATTTGAATTAATTGGTAGTCAATATAATTTAAATAAATTTTTGTCGACGGAAGAGAACTACTGACCTTTGGTACATGAGGCAAGACCTCTCTGCAAGGACAGGACTGGAATATCTTAAATATTACAAATATTCATGATAGTAACAAAATATAATTGTTTATATTTGTTTTTTTAAATTTATTTACCCTCTCGTATTTTTATGATCGATTTTAGGAATAAAGTTGAAAAGAAAACAGTCATTTATATATCTTTTATTATTTTATTCAATTGCCTAAATGAAGTTTCTGTTCTTATTTAGATGAGGGTTGTTGTTGTATCATAAGTAAGAAGTTATACTCATCATTTGAAACAATCCCAATTATGATAGGAGTCTCAACTAAAGTCCGAAATGTCAGTTAAAAGAATGAATTAATGGAAGGAATATAAATGGGTGTTTTATTCACCGTTATTATCCACTATATTCAGGTAAAGATCTATATTAAATTTTTCCCCTTATTCTTAAAAGAATGATATCCTGAAGTCAGAAAAATCGTAAAAAAAGGATGAGACAATTAAAAAAAAGACCAGATTTTGGACAGTATTGGAAAAAAAATTTTATTTCAACATGTTAAAAGATTTTCTACTTTAGAAAAAATTCACCTCTTCAATTCAATGAGTTAATTAAAATTAAAATTTATTATTGAAAGATGATAAAACAATCATTAAGTTTTTATTAGTAATTATAATTTTAAATTAAATTTTTTTAATTTAATAAAAAAAAATCAGAAAGGCAAATAAAGTCCTGAACAGATTTTTAAAAATTTCAAAAAACAAGAAGTCAACTGAAAATCTTAAACTCGTAAGAGGTGCTTAATTTATATGTAAAAAGAGGGGCGTAAACCCGAGAGTGCTTCATTTTTTCAAAATATGAGTTTATTAAGATCGCGAAAAAAAAAATAAATGAAAATAAAAAATGTTCATAAAACAATATAAAATGTAATTTAAAATTGAATAATAAAAAAATAAAAAATTCCAAACTACCCCTTTGCCCAACAAAATAGCCTAATTATTCTACTCCTGGCGTTTTTTCACCAAAAAAATTTATTATTATTAATTTCTATGAATTTCGGGCATTCGAATTGCAAGAAAACGAAAATCAAACTGCTCTTGTTAGATCCTGTCATTGCTTTAGAGATGAACCGTTAATGTCTGAACTGACTAGTTCAAAATAAAAAAAAATAATTTGGTCTAAAGAAAAAGGCGTTGTTGCCAAATGGCAATTTCAAGAGCTAGATATTAAATTTTTTCATTGGGACTAGTTTAATTCCTTTTCAATAACTAATGAATATAAATAAATAAAAAATTAGTGAATTTTATTAATTATCCTTTAAAACTCAACCCATCCAACCCCTACTCCCCACCTGTCTCTGGAAATCGCTTGACTAAAACAAATATCTCGTACTTTCTAAATATCTTTTTTTTATATATATTAATCTTTAAAAAAAACTATTAACAAATTGCTTTTTGAAAAACTAAAAAAAATTATAATTCGTTTGGAAATTCTCATAGCGTCCCTGACGCCGTAGGGCAACATGCTAAATATCATTGATATGGAATTGAAGAATATTTTAAGGATAAGGTTGACTAAAATACCTGGAACAGGTAAAGGATGAATATCCAGGAGATTTGGGCCAAGGTATTTATGACGAAGAGTGAGTTTTTCACTTTGCACTGTACACTAGATCACTTTGAGAAAGATGGCTGAATAGCTACTGAGAAGGGAGAGGAGTCGAGAACCAGGGCTGCGAAGGAGAAGAGTAGGGGAGGTAGGGAGTGAAGATCCCTTCTTATTGTTAATTTTTCCAAGAATGCTCTTGGCCAGCCACCACTACTACCAATAAAAAAAACATAATTCTATTAAAAAAAAACTATTTAAATATAAATATATACTATCAATAAAAAAAATATTCTTTCTAATCAAAAAATAATTTTAAAAAAAGACAATTTAAAAATTTTTTAATTTTTCATAGAAAATTTTTATTTATTTATATTAATTAACAGTTACTAAAAAAACCGATGTGATTAGAAAGTAACATAATGACTTCTTAAGGCCAGGCCTATCCCGTGCCGAGGTGAGATGGGTGCAATGCACTAGAGGCTAAACATTGTGTCGACTTTCAATCATAACAAATTGAAATTAATAAATAAAAATAAATATTTAAAGATGAATGGGAAGAGATTATTTAAACTAAATTAGAATTTGGCGGAAGCATCTATAAAAATATATATAAAATTATCAACGACTGAAATTATTAAAGAAAAATTATTTATAAATAAGAGTTTCTTAAATGATTTTTCTAATATAAAAACTCACTGTAGAATAAATAAATAGTCTGTTATTGTTATATTATAATTTTACAATTCAAATATCTTTTATATTATTATGTAATGTTGTGTTATTATATTAAAATGTTTTTTTTTTTGGGGGGGGAGGCACAAACCCATGGTCCGGTCCTGCTTAAGCCTTCACCTAGAATTTTTTTAATCATAGAGTGGTGGTTTGGTAATGACCATAGCCTTACTTCCCACCCTTCCTCCGTCTAAAAGAAAACATTCTTGAGCCCTTAGACATTATTTGATGGTTTTGCTAAAGAAGTTAAGGTGACTTTTGAAGTAAAGGGCTGAAGGGTTTCGTTTAAATTGGTAAAATAAGGCCAAATTAAATCGAATTAATCAAATAAAAAATAAACCGAAGCTAAAAGAGAGAACAGTCAAATGACAACTCTCAGTCTTGTTCAAAAGTTTGGTGAATTTTCAAATCTTTATTGATATACAACTGGTTCTGGTTGTACATAATTTTAGACATGCACACTCGTGAGTGTTAGAAATGTCGATGTTAGAAAAACGAGTGCAATTCCTGCCCGTATGGAATAACTTGGAATAGTAGTTCATTTTAGTTAGAGTTCACTGAGAGGATTCCAGTCCTAAGTCAATAGTTTGTACTATCGTCATCAGACATCAATTTAGTGCTTTTAAAATTAAAATTTGAATAGAGTATATTAGATCGAAAAGATGAAAATTTTAAGCAAATCATTACCAAAATTTAAAAGTATAAGAATTAATTTATTTAATAATTACACATTTTAAAATGAATTAAAAATTTAAAATTTTGATTTTTCACATGAAAAGAACTATTAATAATTTTTTAAAAATATTTACAATTAATAATTTTTAAAATAACAATTAATTAATCTTCTAAGCGTAGTTGTTGTTTCAAAGGATCCATTTAATTTCATCTGCATGGAGATTGGATTTAAGTAATCTGAAAAAAAAAAAAGAAAATTAATATATGAATGGATATAATATAAATTTATGATGGAAAGATAACTGTTTAAAAATTTTAAAAGCGATTAAACGGTCAACATTATACCCTGATTTTTTTTCATCTTTTTTTTATTCGAATAAATGAAGAAAGTGAGTCTTTTTACAAAGGATTTTACGATTCTACTACTCTACTAATTTTCGATTAGATGACTGGTGATGGCCACAACAATTGGGCTATTAGTAATACTAATCCATTTTTTTAGCACGACTATTGTTCTGTTTAGATCAAATTCGGTTGAAAATATCTAAACTTGGCAACGAACAAGGAAAAAGAGATAAAATATTATCAGTGAACTCTTCTATTGATGTGTACCTATGGTTGAGATATTTATATCTAAGTTTGAATTCAGTTCAAATGAATTTGCTCGATAGGTATTACCAGACCTATAATTTTTGATTAGATGACTGGTGAAGGCCACAATAGTTTATTTTGATAAATGGTCAAGGTTCTTTTCTTTCTCATTGCAAAAATAATTGTTGTTTCCTCTATTATTATATTTATAATCTATACTATATTTCACTTATAATTCTAATTTCTATTTATAAATTATTTTTTATTATTTTATATCATTACCTTGAATATGGATAGGGTCATTCGGAGTAGGAAAGTCATAAAATGACAAATAGACAACGAGTTTTGCTAAAATTCTTGGATTTGGATCCAAAGATTCAGCCTGAAGATAACATTTTAATGTTTGAAAAATTTCTAAAAAAATAAATAAAATAAAAACAATATTTTTAATAAATAAATAATAAATAAATTTATTTAAGACCTGCTTAGAGGCACAAGTCCTCGGTGGCTAGGTCCAATATAGGCATTAAAATTAGAACTAGGAATAAATATAAATTATACTGGGTATATATAGATAGTATATAGACCAGGGGGATTCCCAAACTTTACACAATGTCTTATCTTTATCGTTAGAAGCTTGAAATTTTTTAAGATAATTTAACTTATGAGAATTTTCCAATAAAATTAATAATAATTGCTTGTCAAATTTCTAATTAAGTTATTTTGGTATTATTAAAATTAGGTATATAAAAATTAGTAATTTAAATAAATTTAATAAAATTTTTAACACACTTAAAAAATAGTGATTGATTTAACATTTTATGAGAATATTTTTCCTGAAGGATCAAGTGACTCCCGGGCATCAGTGTGCTTCCTTTGCACTAATCCGCGGAACATTCGACCCTATCAGTAATACTCATATTCCCAACAGTTAAATAACTGAGTGATCAAGTCCACTTTGAGGCATATATTGAATATTAATATCTCTGATTCAAATAATTAACTGTCGAAAACTATTTAACCTAAGGAGACAAAGGGCCTAAGCATTAACGTACAGCAGTCTTTTTCATGATATTGGATTTCAGTAAAAAAAGAAGTAAAAAATATATTAAATTAGAAGGTAAAATGTATTATATTAATGTATTTATTCTTTCTAGGTAATTTATTAAAAAAGTTTAAAACGATATTAAATTTAATAAAATATTCTTCTATATTTTACCTTGTTCCCATGAAGTTAATAAATTTATCAGCTGTTTCTTTATTGATATTACTTTATCACATTCAACAAGTGGAGGTTTTATCTCAGTAAAATGACGCTGATCAGACGCCAAATTTGGTAAAATTTGTGCAGAAAGCAATTTAAATTGCCAGAGAAGATAAACTGATGGGGCTAATTTCATTTCTTGTAAACCCTAACAAAAGAAAATGTTTTATTAGAAAATAAATAATGATAGAATTATCTTAAGGTGCAACAATGATAGATAGATGTTTTAAAGTGTTTCTAAATTTTGAAGAAGCGCAATGAAATTGTTTACAAAGTTTAGGCAGACTATACTATCTTGAGCAAAGCCTATTGTTTTCATAGTTTGTCTTGCTTCTGAAGTCATGTTGGAAATGAGCAATATTATTTGTCCACAGTTGAAATGTAAGTAAATTGAAACCTTCCCGAACAGTAGAGAAAAAGTAGCCTTTGCTTCAAGTCGGTTCTAAGATATTCTTCAAGAAGAGAACAGTTTCATCAGAACTCAACAACAAACAAGCGTTATTAAACGTATCCTACGGTTTCCACAAAGTGTCATCCTTTCCCTTTATTTTGAAAACATATGGATGGGTTCATAATCAACAATTTTAACTAAAGATAAGTTAAAATATGTGTTGATTTCTAGCTTAGCCTTCACACATCGCGGATGCAAAACAAAAGACAAAGGCCTAGATTAAGATATAGTACTAAATTTGATTGTGAAACCAGTCGTTATATTTATAATAAAAGATTAATATTTATATAAAATTATTAATTGAAAATCTCATAAATGAATACAGTTATAAAAAAATATACCTTGATATATTTAAGCCATATTGGCAAAATACTCAATTTATCTTGGGTGATACATTCATATGCAAATGGAGTGATTTGTTTTATAAACATTTCCTCATTTTCTGAAGCTTTAGGTGAAATATTTTGTAAAAAATGTTCACAAAAATTAACTATAGCTGGATCTGAGGTGAACGCTCGAATAACTTCAGGCTAAAAATAAGATATTTGATAATAGATAATGCTAGACAGATATACTTAAGGATTTGAAGAAATAAAAGGTGCTACTCATTTTACTTTATTGGCAAAGTTTCGGCCCCTTGACTTTGGGCCAACCATAATTTTATTGTGGCTTTGGGTCCCAGTTAATGGTCCTATTATTTGCCAATGAAAAAACTAGTTTTATTTCTCCAAATCCAGATATTTAAAATAATAATCATACAAATTGTTTTGCACTTACATTAACAGACCAAGAAAGAGTTGGAGTGCTGGTTAAAGTTTGAGCTAAAAGGCTTCGGAATCCTTGAGGGTCTTCACGGTAGGATAAACAGCCTGCTTTTCTTTTTATATTCAAATATCCAAATTTATTTAATAAATTTCTACAAACAGGATTTGATAAAATTAATAAAAATATAGTCATTTAGAAGAAAATTATATTAATGCTTTGGAACCTATTTCTCAATTTTTAGATGTAGAAAGAAAGAGGAGCTCAAAAAAAATAGTGAAAGTTGTATAAAAATTTTAATTAATTAATTTATTTTTGTCAATTTTAAATTTTAATTAATCTAGTAAGGGAATAGCTATAATTTCTATTTTTTTAAATAAAAATTTAATCAATCTGTGAGGATATTGATTGATAAGTTCAAGTCGTGGACCATGGGAATCCAATACAGAGATTTCCGACTTATTTGGAGCATAGTGTAATGATCTTTATATCAAGATCTTGACATGATTTATATTTTTTTAATTACAAAATTTTTTATTCGTGAGTTTTTACTAAATAATAATATAAATCAAAATAAATAAGAAAAACAAATCTTACTCTAATTGCTTCCAATTTTGATCCCTTTGAAAAACAATAGGCCAATAACGATCGTCTTTTATCAAAACCTAAAAAATAAAATAAATCCTTTAATATATTATATAAGTAAATTTATAAATCAGGGATGCAGCCAAGAGGAGACGAGGCAAGTCTCCTTTCAGCTTTTTATTTTATTTATTTTTTATGTCTTTTTCGGCATCGGAGACTATTTAGACTCTGTTCTTATTTATTTAAATTAATTGGTAGTCAATATAATTTAAATAAATTTTTGTCGCCCAGGACGGAAAGTGAATCACTGACCTTTGGTAGGTTAAGCCAGGTCTCTAGCTCTGCACCATGAGACAGGGCGCCTTTCAGCTTGTTTAATCATAGCCGAGTGATAGTTGGAAAGGCTTGAGGGTATTACCGACATTTTGGAAATCGTTATAAATTCCCTAAGAACATATTGGATTCTAATCTGATAAATAGGTATAAATAATTATGGTTTGATCAAGGGATAGATAATATAATTTTGTATCAAAAGTCTAAATCTAAAAAAAAACATTTCTGTCAAATAAATTCCAGATGAGCTGATATTATAGTCCACTAAATTGAATCCTCTTTCTAGTGGTATAGATATCTTTTTTCATTTACTAGCTATAAAAATGGGTTGCTTTTTGGTGACAATTCTCAAATTTACCTTGACAGGAAAGAATGACTGAAGGAGTCGGAATAAGCTCATAAGCGTATTACAAAACAAAATCCTACAGAAAAATATAAAAGTTATTGATCAAAATCGTACATATTCACATAAAATAATAGAAAAGTACGTTTGAATTTTGAGTAAAAATGGGCGGAAATTTTTTCGTCTACCTTTTTACAATATTCAATTTTTTGTATTAACTTTAGATTATAAAACTTTAGATTCAAAAGTTTTTGAAAATAACTAAGGATAAATACCTGTTTCAATTTATCAAGTTCAGGTAGCATCGCTGGGGCTTTAAATTCATCTTTTTTTCCGTCCAAATGGATCACAGATACATGAGCATAACATAATTGATTAGTATTGATTTCATAAGGAATTAATAAACGAGGTTCGACTGCAAGTACATAAAGATGTCTAAATGCTTGAAGATGATACCTAAAATTAAAAAAGAATTTAAATAAATATTTAATACAGGGTTTAAATAATTTTTTTCTAACAATAATAAAAGTTTCTACTCAAATCTATTTCATAAGTTAACAAAAGAAAAAAAAAATCTTTTAAGAAACACATCAAAATATCGTTAACTGTAACAAAAAAATGTTTAAAATAAACAACTTTTTTTTGAAAATCTGCCAGAGAGCAGAACAAGCTTAAAAGAGTTGCCTCCAAATGGTGACCCCAAGGAACTGCTGGTCAAGGCAGGGAAGATTGTACTTTTGATTGAATGTGAGAGTTGTTTTGGTTTCCTCCAATCTAATGTAGCTCAAACTAATCTATGCGCGTGATTTTTAAATAAATCTATATCTATATAATATTACAAAGCGAAAATGTTTGCCATGACAAGCTGCTGATTGGCTATTGAGAATGATTCATGATAACATTACAATCATGGGCTACAAGCTGAATTTGCATTTATTTCTAAAACTGAGACTAAGTTAACTAATTAAAAAAAAAGGAAAAATATGTCGGTGATGTACTGATATTTTAAATGAAGCAAAATAAAAAAAAAAGCTTATTATTAAATATTAATACTAATTATTTCGATGCTGCTTAATATGATTTTAAGAAAGGTTGAAAATTTTAAAATAAACCAAATAATAAATTTTTTAATTAGTAAAAACGGACTTAACCTAAAATTAAAATATAAATAACCTGAAATTAAATATACTGAATAGAAAATTTATATAGGAAAAAAGATTACAAATAAATAATATATTAATTTTAAGAAATATTAATTGATACTTAAATATAATATTAACGTAACAAGGTTTAAGATATTATTGACTTTTAATATAATAAATTTTAATAAATATAATTTCAAATTTTTTTTATAAAATTTTAATCAAATATATCATTAATTATCGAAATTAAAAAATTAATTGTTGGAGATGAGAATTTAATAAATAAGTTTAAAAAGCAATCTTTTGATAAAAAGGTTGAAAACTATAATTCGAAATCAGTTCTTTTTAATCTATTTATATTTATTTTGTCTCACCTATTATCATTACTGTGAGTAGGAAATTTAGGGAAGAAAGCGCATATTAAAGCTGCAACAGCATGAGGTTTTGAAGAGAGAGTGTATCGGCCACCTCCCAAAAACAATAATCCGAGTGCCATATGAGTAGCGAGATGGGAACCATAAGTAGCAATAGCATTGCTGGGTCCAACTCTTGAGTGAAGGTATCGACAGACTCGTAAAACGGCAATATCTCCAGTACCAGCCATAACAGAGCCAAGAGCGAGAACAATCACATTTAGGCAAGTTTCTACAGTTGCTTTGCCTGCCAATTCGGCTATTGATTTCAGTGTCATTGAAGTAAACATTTTCGTAAATTTGAGAAGCGTTTTATAGGCATCAGGATCGGCTGTTCCAGCATATCTTAATCCGAGAGCCATACAAGCCCCAGCTATAATGTTACAATAGGCCTGACTGGAAAAAAATTACAATTAGAAGTGAATTAAAACGTTTTTTTAATTCAATTACATTGATGAGTATGCATTTGAACGTTGATTCGTCAGAATTTCATCTTGAGAAATTTTGTTTTAAGTCAGAGGGAGATCAATAGGGGTTAAAAATGAACTCAGTCAATAAAAAACAAAGGTAAATTTAAAAAAATTGAAAGACTTACTACATAGTTTCAAAATAAACTTCAGGATCATTAGGTTGAGGTTTATCCAAAGAATAGGGCTTCAATACATCGGGTAAATTCGATTCGACCCACTCCAGAGTTGGTTTCACTTCACTCCATAAAATCAAGGCTCGGGCAACAACCCTCAATAATAAGAAATCAGGTCTTACTAAGTCAAGAAGATAACTCGTTTCTGGAGGCCTAATCCATTCGGCCAAAGATCTGAAAAGTATTAAATCTATGAATCAATTACCTAAAAAAGAAATGTCAAAATGGCGGCCCTTGAAGCAATTTTTGCGATCTCCACGACTTAAACAAAACAATTGCAATTCATATGGTTTTCATAATTTTATAAAATAGAGCACTGGGTGAATATCTTCATAACAAATGTAGCTCAAAACCAAGCTTGTTGCGGGAGTGTTAGCCCAGGCGCGTAGTCACATGAGTTCCAAAAACATTTTTTATAAAATGGCCTAAATCATGGGATCAATATTTCATCAATATGCCTTAAAACTTTCGTATTGCGGACCCTAAAAATTTTTCGGCTTTAAGCCGCCGCCACTGTTGAAATATGAATATCAACAAACCTATCACAGGTATTGAAATATATCATCCCGAGAGCAAGGGTCGCCCCTGGACTAGTTACGTCAATATTTACACAATCTCCTTCACGAATTTGATAACTTGGTACTTTATATTTATCTTTTTGGGATCCTAAAAAAAGAAAAAAATATTAGTCTTTTTTATGATATAAAATTTTAATTTAAATTAACTTACCAGTAAGAGGACGTTTTCGGCCTCCCATCATATAATAATTAAGTGTATCAGGAATGGAAAGATCGCTCAAGCCACTTTCTGAACTTCCTTTTCCCATCAAAACTAATCCAAGTCCTAAACCAGCGGCTAATGAATAAGACTCACGATCTGAACTATTTTCCATTTCAGGGCCTGGAGGTCGTCCTGTAAATTAAATTATTTAATTTATAACATAAAGAAGATAAGAAAATATGTTATATTAATAAAAAGTATGGTAATAAAATAGTTATGAAAATGGGTTATACCTATTTCAGAGAGAAGTGATTCAGCAATATGCCGATGCGCAGTGCCCTCATAGAGAAGACCAACTCCTAATAAAGCAGCCACTTGAACATTATGAGCGATGTCTAATTCTATTGAAGTTGGTGGTAGTAATGATTCCACATGAATGGAGAGTGCTTTCGTTACGTCCACATCCATAGTGCCTGAATAAAACAATATAATTTGCTACCATTTCTTTTTATTTACGTCTAATAATAATCTCCTATAATGAAACGAATTATTTCGTTATCAGCTCTATTTTTGGATGAAACAGATTATATATTTAAATGGCTGGCCCTCTGCTCTGAGAATCCAAGTTATGGGAAAAGGGAGGGTAATAGAAACTCGATACAAACCTCTCTTAGTGGCAGCTATTCCTAATAACATGCCAACACTCGGCATTTCTTGATTTTTTATTAAATATTCATACATATTATGAAGAGCTAGATTGCTCAAATGGCCATTCAAACCAAGAGCCATTAGAAAACCAGCGTGATCTATGGGAACTTCAGTAGGTGAAATAGTCTAAAAATAAAAAAAAATTAAATAAAAATCAAATTTATAGTAATTAGGTGTTAAATAATTGTTTGTTTGCATGTCTATTTTATTTTTAAAATAACTATGTCTAATATAGTGCGCCTCTAGTATAACAAATATATATTATATTTACTTTTGGTTTATTAAATAATATCCAGTCAGAATCAATGTCCTTGGCATTTGGAGTTAATCTAAGTCCAGCTGCAACTCCATTGTGAAATGTTGGCCAGAGATTCATATTTGGAACCACCTGCATCAATAAGACAATTTTATTATTATGAAAAGTAAAAAAATCTAAGGATTATTTAAAGACTGAATTTAGAAAGATCATTTTTTAAGTGGTTTGAAAATTAATACCAGCAATGCTACTTTATTTATTATTGTAGATATTTCGATTGGCATAATGCCGTTCATCTTCAGTTCAAAAATTACGAGTAGAGCATGTATATTGTTAAAAAATGATTGAGAATCCAATCACTCTGGAGGACGCATTATTTAGTTGCAAGTTAATACATTTACATATTATTTACATAGAGATAGATAACTATTGAAGGGAAAATGTAATTCTATTTTCCTCCGAATGACTTGCTTTGGCGCGTTGATAGTCTGTGCATGTGTAAGAAAGACAGCGTGTAAATATATATATATATATATGAAGAAAACAGAAGGGGATTGCAGACGTAAAAAGCCCTTGGATTCCAAAAATCGGGGGAATGGAGACGTTTCGGAGAAATTTTATTATAGTTCATCTTTAGTTATAGACAGAAACGTCTCTCCGTTCGGCTTTTGGCATCCAAGGGATTTTTTTACGTTTGCTGCAATCTGCATTCATTTCCGTTATCAGACTTCAAAAGCAACTGGCTACTAATCAATATATATATATATATAGATATATATTAAAACTTTTCACTAAATAACATGTGTCCTCAAGTGTGAATGGCTTTTCAATCATTTTCTAAAAATAAACACGCTCCACACATAATTTAATTTAAATGTACTGAAGATGAACGGCGTTCCATATATCTACAATAATAAATTAAGTAGCTGTGGTAAAGCATCGCTGGTATTTATCTCCAAACCACTCCATAAGTTTTTCTTCCCTTTAAAATTATTAATTTCAAAAGTGTAATACCTCAATGTGAGTTAAATCCACGGTAGTTCCTCGCGGAGGGGCTTTGCCTGTCAAACACAATCGAGGAATGGAAAGAGGTTCTGTAATAACAGGTTCTAAAGTATGTAGAGTGGCCATTCCTCGGCCGACGGGTAAAGCCATTGTCCGAGTGCACATGGCATACAAATGCTTTTCTTGTTCTTCAATGAATTCATGATCAGTAACATCGGGTCTTTGTGTTATATCAATTTTAACTGGATGTGAAGACTGTAAAAGTCTTTTAGCCTCAGCGACTCGCTGATCCCGACTGAAGCGGAGTTGCATTACCTAGAAAATAATGAATTCTTATAGAAAATTGCATAAAAAATTCAAGATTAGTTAACATTATAAACGATGATTATTAGTAAATTAACAAACATCAGAAATGACAGTAGAAAATATATATGTTACAAGGTAATGTCAGTATTAACTAGTTAATGTCAACACTGACACAACTGACCCTTCTTAGGCAATTTAAGAAAATCAGACCCATAACTAGCGCGGCCCACCGGAGGCGTATAGCGATCTAGGAAAATAGAAAAATAAATAGATTCCCCTTGCATTAAAAATGTCTTCAACGACTTTTAAAACAATTGTCCCCTCTCAGGGCTCATGAAGCGGGTCGTGACATTCGGTGAGATAAAAATAGGTTTTCCTTAGATTAAAAAAATTATTCAACGAATATATTTAAAACAACTTGCAGCTGTTCGATTCAATACGGTCAGTTTTGTTCATTTTTCGGTTCGGTATTCCAAAATGTTTGGGACGAATTCAGGAGAAAATTTGGGGAAAAAAATATATATTTCTGTCTGTTTTGAACCTTATAAAAACAGGACCATACTTTTTCTTAAATAACAAAATCAAAGGTGTTGTTTGGAGTTGGAGCTATGATGTAGTAACGTGAAGGGAGAATGAGATGACAGCCATCTGTTTTATAAAATTTCCAGAGATAGGTTTCGGCCTATGTTTATTGGGCCATCGTCAGTTGTAGGTAATTATACATGTGTGTTTTTATAGAAAAATGTGATTAAACTCGGTCAACAAGCGCGCATTATCAAAAAATGATAGTATTTATATATATCAAAATAATGATAGAGGTTCATAATCAGCATGATTCTATTTCTACGTCGATAACATTTTTGGAATATATTATATAAAACAAGAATTAACCGCCTAAAATATTAATTAACCTTTGTATATGCGTCTCCCATCTTGAGTACCTGGCCCTCGAGAATGATTTCTTACCTCCAACAATCATTGATATATTCGAGGTAAGAATTCATTCTCTACATCTGTCCACAAGATTGGGGGGAGGGGGGAGACAAAGGTTAATAACCTATTTATTCAATAATATTAATATAATAATAAGGTTAATAAGTTGATAATTTAATTCTTTCTGAACTATTCAATAACCTTCATCCTTAAATATTTTTTGAATTTTTATTTTTTTCAATTTAATTATATTGAATACTATTCAATCGAGATTTAAAAATGCAGATTAAAATTTTATATCGATATAATAACATATCAATGATGATTATTGGTTTATAAAAAAACATTCAAATAATATTCCAGATCAATATGTACTATATATGTACAAATAACATATTTATCCAATAAAATTTTAATTTTTTTTTAATTTTAAAGATTTATTATATTCTTACTTGACTAAAACCTCTTTTGGCTGCTTCTTTTCCACTCATAATAATTTGCAAAAAAAATTACCTCACAATCTAAAAAGTCAAGGCCATCGTCAATTTCTTTTTCATTTGGTTTCGCTGGTGTTTGAGATGTATTAGTATTTGGAGAAGACTTATTCGAAATGGGAATATTCAGTGGCATTGAGACGGGTGGATTTTGTGTAGCAACTAAATCCTCTCTTCCTATAAGTTTATATAAAGGCGCAGTCCAATCGGGCGGTGGATTTTCACGACTTTCATATATAGCATGGGAAAGAAGAAGAGTAAGAGAACAGGGAAGAGTTTCAATATCACGTAGAGTATAATTCAATCGGTGAAGTTGTTCAATCACTCGATGAGACATTGAAGCACTTGCTTTAGAACACAAATTATTTGTTGCGATTTTACATTCTCGTTTAGGTGATTCTTCTTCTAGGCAACGATGGCCTAAAGGCAAAATTTCCACTGCAGAATTCATTATTACGATATCGGAATCATTGAAGCCATGCATCATCAGTTGGGTAAGCTAAAAAATGTTTTATTTTATTATTGTTTAAAAAATAATAATAATTAATAATAATTTACCTGGACCATGTCTTTACTTCTTTTATTTACATTGTATATATAAGGATAAGGAGGGATTTGGATATTTTTTAATAGATGATATATATGCTGGAAAATGTGAGGAGGATTAGGTGAAATAAATGAGGGTGGTGTTAATTTTTTTAATTCTATTTCAGTAATTTGGCCTTTAGGTGGTGGTTTATTCTGAAAATAAATAAATAAATAAATATTAAATGTGTTTATATATAAATAAAAGAGAGTTTATATTAATACTTACTCCTGCTGGTAAAGGAGGCCAAAGATCTGGATAATCTCTCCAATAATGATCCACATAATTTGGTAAATGTAATTCGAAAGCGAGTTGATGAAGCACTGGTGCCAAAAGAGGTAAACAATCGATGAGAAGCGAATCTAGTTTTAAATCCTTAAAAATAATAGACAATTTAATGAAAATTTTTTATTCGCCATATTTTTTCTATAAAAAAAGTGATCTAATGTTGGTCTAAAAATTAGAGCAGCATTCATATATAACTTTTAAGAAAAGTCATTCACCATTTATTTACCAATGATAAGATCGATTTTCAGATGAAATAATTTTAGAACCTCCCGCCCCCAATGGGACATAAACTTACTTGTTTGACTGTTTGAAAATTGAATTTATACCCATACAAAAATAATATTACTAATAAAACAATTTTATTTAATAATTTTTAAAATTTAAGGATTAATTGAAGGGGGGGGGGGAATTAAGAAAGCTCCCTTCATAAATTTGTCGTTATTGTGCCAATTAAAAAAAAATTCAACAAAATTTCACAAAAGAAAAAGTGAGAATCAACGGATAAAAAATTTTGCCCTTAATATGATAAAAAATCCAATGAAGAGGTGATTATATTTATTAATATGATTTATGAAGAAGTGAAATGTAGAAAAGAAAGGAAAACAGTCAAAAATTATCCTATATTTTGCTGCAATGAGAAAAGTCAATTTCAAAAAAATTATCTCTTGGTTGGAGGTCTGACCTTTTGTTGGTAAAATATATATATTTTAAAATTTAAATAAGGACTTACTTCGTAAAGTAAATGCAAAGAATAAAGTACAAGTGGCAAATGTGAGAACAGAGGAGCTGATGTATTAATTGCCCCTGTAATATTTTCACTATTTTCCGTTTTCTCATCAATAGAACTTCCTAAGGTACGTAATCCAAGTACAGCAGCTAGACGTCCTCCTAAAATGCGGTGATATTCTGAACGAACCACATAATCGAAGTCTTCGTTAGTTCCAGCATCAGATGAGCGTTTTTTCTTAGGTGCAACAATTGGACTAGTGAGATTGGAATTTGTGATAACTCCACTGCCAATGCATCTTTGTTCATGTTCTCTTATTACTGCCAATTTTTCAACTTCGAATCCAATAAGTTCTAAAAGAAAAAATTTTAATTAATATTAAATTTATATACTGCATAAATCTATATTAAAATAATAGGTTGGTTTCAAGAGCGATATCCACTATTCCATGTTTGAATCCGTAGGCGCATACTCAGAGGTTTATTAATGATCAAAAAAAAGGTATTGAGCATGCATCTGATGGAAGCAAACCTAATATATATTATATATATATATATATATATATTGGATTTTTGCAAAAAAAGTTGAAAATTAAACTATTAATATTTGTAAACATAAAAGATATTAATTGTCAATTTTCCAAAATTATAAATGAAAAAAAATTATATACCAAATAATACTCGAGTGAAGAGAAGCCATTCATGCGCAGAAGCAATATCCTGGGAACCAGGTGCGTTCCTTGTTCCATACCAGGTGACAGCCACGAGAAGAGCAAGTTCTTTGGGTAGCACTTGTTTCAACGTAAGGAGACATCGTGCGACTATAAAATTAGAAAAAAATGTAAGAAGTAAATTTATTCTAAAGATAGATAATATAAAAATTTTTTATACTTAATGGTGAAGTATGCATATCAGGCAATCCAATACGGAACATGGAACCATCAGAATATTCCTAGGAAAAAAATAAAAAAATTGTTTGCAAAATTGGAAAGTTTTTATTTAATCAATTAAATTTATAAAATAATTATGAGGAAATTTCCAATCAATAAGATGGATTTTAAGGGTGCTTTATGAAAAAATAAACTTTCGTGATATAATGTCTCTATATGGGGATGAAAAAATTTCATTTTTTAATTATAAAAAAAATTTAATAATTTTTAGGTATAATTTTTTTAAGCAATTCAAGAATAATTAGAAATGAAATGAATTTGCAAACATTAAATTGTTTAATATTTATTAATGATAAGTATAAGATAGAAACTAACTCATCCTCATCGAATATTTTATAAAATATTTAATTAAAATAATAAAATTATACAAATAAAATAAAGTTAAATAAAGAAATAATATTAGATGACAAATGAAATAATTAAAATTAAAAAAAAAAATTGTTTCCGCCCGGGATCGAACCGGGGACCTTGTGCGTGTGAAGCACACGTGATAACCACTACACTACGGAAACCTTATTTAATCATTCGCTTTTTAAGACAGAATAGATCAGCTTCTTGAAATGACTATTTAATGTTTTTTTAAATATAGGAAATTGTGTGAATGAATTTATATTATTAAAACAATTAAGAATTTAAAATATTTAATTATTCTTATTTTAATATATTAATAAATATTAAAATTTGTAATTGTACAAAAAATATATCTTTATGTTAACGCCCTAAATGGTTAATAAGAGAGTTCCATCCCGAATTCGGAAGAATGGGTTGCAATTTCTTTTATTCCCTATATTCAAGTTTATTCAGATGATTAAAAAAAATTACAACGTTACTGTATCGCCATTTAACTTATTGACTTTTCTTATAGTATACAAACAACCCATTTTTCAATAATCATTTTTCTTATTGTTTACTTTCTGAAAAAATTTCATAGCCTGTCTTATCTACCACGAGCGGTCATTTGACCGAAATAGGTACAAATGAAGTGTCGGTAGGTTTAGTGTTAAGTAAAAAATATTTTATGAAATATTTCTAATATGAATTTAAATTTTTAATTTTATTATTCTATATCAAAGGTACTCTATCTTTTTATTTTATAGTTCGACTATAGTTTGCATTAGGGGAGGGGCCTACTGATGTTCGAGCCGGACACCCTCTTAAAAAAAAGGTCTAATAAAATTATAATTAATTAATAATTAGTACTCGAGTTATTTTGGGAAAATGGGAGTCCGAAAAAAGCGAAAATAAAATTTTTTCTTAGCTTTCACCCCAATTCCCAAACCTCAATCACCCAAATTCTTCCTAAAGAGTTATTCAAACCTCATCCAAATATTTGA
The DNA here is from genome assembly GCA_010014785.2 of Anisolabis maritima. Classification (NCBI taxonomy): domain Eukaryota; kingdom Metazoa; phylum Arthropoda; class Insecta; order Dermaptera; family Anisolabididae; genus Anisolabis; species Anisolabis maritima. The sequence goes on along the minus strand of JAAAKE020093643.1, from coordinate 2,023 downwards.
TTAAAAAAAATATATAAAGTAACTATCCACCCATGTGAGAACGTCGTTCGCTTCATTCCACTTATATTGTTTAGCAATTGAAATTCCATGAAAAATTCTATTTTTATTTATAAAAAAGTTAAAAACAAAAAAATTTGCAAATAAAATGTTATAAGATAAATTAACTGTTCCTTATTAACTATTATTAACTTATTAACTAAATCATCTTTAAATATTTGCTGTATTTGGAAAATATTTTTTATTTCCTACTATTTTAAAAAAATCACGAAATTTTTATTTACCAGAGTAATGCGATTGTTAACAGGATCCCTTAGTCCAATAAGAGCACCTCGCTTTGGAACAAGATTAGGATCATTCCCTGTAGCAGCATTTAAAGCTTCTTCGAGGGAATGACTTAACGAATAGAGACCCGAAGTTGAAGGTGGAATAGGAGTTGCTGTGACAAGAGATCCAGAAACAGGAGCAGGAGTCACAGGAGAGAGAAGATACACTTCATCAGCAAATCGTGGAGCAGGTTCCATTGCTGATGCTGGTCTCGATGAAGCCAACATACTTTGTCGTCTAAAATTATGAATGAATATATTAGGTTAAAACGTAAAGTTTGAGGCTATAAAATTGTTAAGGAATTAAAAATTTAATCTAAATTTTTTAATAGGGAGTTAAGTAGTTAGGGAAGTCAAGGGAACTCTAGATGTTTTTAAGGTTTAAAAAAAAAGAAAAATTTTTGAGATCATTATTCCTAGAAGGTTCTAACAAAATTTGGTTCAAATCAAAAAAATCTAACAAAAAGAGAAGTGAAGAAAAAGAAAAATAATTAAATTTACCTTAAATATTGCGAAGAAAATTGTTGTCCTAAATTAAGTGAGAGATAATTTGATGTAGCAAGTGCAGATGAAATTCCCCCTATATGAATTTTGCTTACAAGATGAACGCCTGTATATAGTACAATACCACCATTTAAATCTAAAGTAGCGATCATTTGTAAATGCTGTAAAAAATTCAGAGACAAGTAATTTTGAATTAAAAAATATAACCATATTTAATTGATAATTATTCGTACCGGCAAAGGAGCAGCATCTTTTGCTGGTATCACAGCTTGAACTCCAAATATGAGTTGATTTTCAATGGATTTTTCAATCCGAATACATTGAAGTTGATTTCGTGAAGAGATTAAATAACAAAGATAGTTCAGTCCAGAAAGATCAGAGGTCAAAAAACCTTTGGAAGCGGCATCGCCTGTTATATCCCTGAAAGAAAAATAATGTGAATTTAATATTTTGTAAATATATAATGACTTGTTTGAACTCGGAAGAATTCAAGTAAAATAAAATTCCTAACATCCTCATTTAGTTCAACCCATCAAAGAGGAAAATTAATTTTCTTTGGTAGCCTATAATTTGTCCAGTGAAATTTCTTTTGGAGTTTATTTTATGACTACTTTATCCCTTAAATACTCGCTTAATTTTTTGCCGTTTTGAGTTTTCGTTTTAAAAAGAGATGCAAATTGATAATGATTTTAATTATTTCTCTTAGCCGGACGTTCCAATATTCGCCTGGATAATCGAAAGAAAGTCTAAAATTTGAAAAGACAGGTTGAAAAGATTTATTGATATCTCTTCTTATGAATATATAGAGTACTTCTAGATTACACTAAGCTAATATCAGAAATGAATTAAATGAAGTCCTTCTTCCTATGAAAACTAAATTGTCATCTGATAAATTATTAAATTAAAATAAAGAAAATATCGCCATTTCCTATTTTTATTTTCATTCTTCCTAAAAATGATATCAAAATTGTTTGTATATTACGAACAGCAATATATATATTGGGTTGGCCAAAAAGTCCGTTCGGTTTTTGTCGACACGAAACTTCAAGCAGTCTAATATGTAGCTAACTTCAGTTCGTCCCTTGCGAGTGCGCTCTCGTTAGATACTAGACACTTCACCGTAGTTTGACGCGAAATTCCGACGAGACCGGTTGTATTTTGTGTGTTTAGGATCATCCTGAAAATGGAAAACCAAA